>JAZGTK010010437.1:0-16395 GCA_036877625.1 Ambastaia sidthimunki | reverse complement strand
AATTCTAATGTTCAACCAAACTGTGATTCTTTTTAATTACAGTGGTGTCTAAAAGTATCTGATGCTCAAAAGTCACACCTAAAAATGTTATTTCCTTGTATAAAAAACCCTCAATCAAACCAAGTTGCTTATTTTACTAGTTTTTAAATGTATTTTAGTCATTTATTAAGTACACATACAGTACGTTCTTAATGCAAGTACTATGAAACAAATTACTTTCTAGTTGTCAAGATTAAAGCACAACTTTTTTCCTTTTTATTTTCTCAACAAAAAAAAAATACAGTCCTGTATAGTGTGCTAAAACTTTACATACTTTATTACATTTGTGATCATTATACACACCCTGTAAACAAAAGACACTCCTTGTTGATTTGTGTCACATTATCATCTTCTAAATGTACAACAATGTATTTAAAGCCTTATTTAATATGCTTGGATGGACAAATGACCTGTAATTGTTGGATTAAAAATTGCTGCTTCGATTCCAGTAGGAATGCAGATAGCAATTAAAGTGCCCTTGAGCAGGACACCTAACTTGTGTGTTCACTCCTCACCAGTGATGGGTTAAATGCAGAGGTCACATATGGGTTACCATACCTGATCAAATATACCACTTTCATTTTGAATGGTTTGGAAAGCATGTTATTTAACATTGCATGAACATCCAAAGCAGACAGACAGAGTTTAGTTAAAAGAGTCAAATAGGGAGAATATAAGAGTGGGTGCTGAGATGAACTGAACTTTGACCTGTTTCTGTAGATATGGCCCTCAGAGGAATATATACTATATGCTTATGCTACATATATATATATATATATGTAAACTAAGGCAATAAACATAAATAAGACTCTGGCAGTTTATCAAGTATAATTCAGCTGGTAAATCTACAAGAGACATACAACAACCATTGTACCCGTGAGGATACCATCAACTAACACTGCTAACAAGCCAACAATGCAGGTGAGTGGAGGACTGTCAACACATTAGTTGTTTAAATCTCTAGGTTCTGTTGTTAACTTAAACATCTGAGTATCAGTTGGGCTACTGTTAGTGTCGATCAACTTACCTAATAAAAACAGACTATTTTGACTTGCTTCTGCTGCTGAAATTACCGCGTGTGATCGGGACTTTTATTTTGAAATTACACTAGGTCGCCATGTTGAAGACTTTTCTTTTGTTTTCGTGTTTGGTTGTTGTACAGCCACAGGTTCCTGTAGTAGGTCAGATGGTTCCCGGAACAATGTAAAGCTGAAACTAAACTCCTCTTTCCATTAGCTGTTTTGATCATTATCTCTTATTAAAGTTATTTTATTTTGATATACCGCCATAGTTTCATAGTATGGAGATCGGTGCTTTATCATGAAACTTCGTGAGATGTATGACAGGTATTTATTTATGTGCCATGAGAGCACAAAGGCTTATATTTACTTTTGTATTTTTTTTTCTTGTAAATTCATACTGTACTTGCACAAAAATGTTTGAGATATAAATCGCAGATCGGATCTATTATTGTTTTTTTTACGGCTAGCAAGTAACTCGCTTTTGTGTACTTTGTCGTGTAAGCGGGTGTATACTGTAACACACACTGTACATTATGTACGTCTTTTATTACAGAGGAGCATATAGCGAGTCCAGAAGAACGCTTAAACTGAGAGATTCACCCGACCCGATGCAGCCCGAACCGAGCCCACAGAACAGCAACGGGCTGACATTAACTCTGCAGCCGGAGCTGCTCGCCCGGATGCCGGGTGCTGGGACATCCGACGGCCCGGAAACCGGCGAGGACGTCCGCGTTCCGATCGCCAGTTCATCGGAGTCGGCGGGTGGACGCGGCGCGACCTCGCGGAGGCCGAGAGCAGCCAGTCACAGCCACTCTCATTCTCACGGGCACACGCACGAGCACGCGCACGAGTCCGGAGAATCGGACCTGGAGTCAGGAGACTCCAGCAGCTCGTTATCAGAGCTCCGGTACCTTTTGCGATGGGTCAAGAAGAGTCTTCCTTTCATTATCATTCTGTGTGCAAAACTGGTGATTCAACACGCTTTGGGTACGTGGATCACAGCTGTTTGTGAGAACAGGTGTTGATGTCTGGAGAGTGTAAAGGTCATGAACGCTGACCCACTTTTGCTTTGTTGTTTTTGTTGTTTATTTAGGTCTGGCTGTTGCAGCTGCTCTGCTTTCCACCTTTCTGTATGTCAACAAAAACATTCAGACGCAAGTGTTTCTGCATGTAAGTTTCTCTTTAACATCTAACATCACCTGAATCTTACATGGGTTTACAATCTGGGCTGGTAATTCAGTTGTAGGTTTAAAGCCAGCAATACTTTTTTGAATGAAAGACAAAACAACCCACGGATAAAAAACTGCTGTTTACTGTTGTTTAATATTATATAAATGATAACTTAAAACCCTTTACAATAAGTTTAGTTTGTTAACATTAGTAAACTACCTTAATTAACATAAACATGCAATTAAATTCATTAATTAATAAATACATATACAGCATTTATTAATCTTGGTTAATGATATTTTAAACATTTACTAATACATTTTAAACTACTAACATAAATAAACAATAAATATTTGCATTAAATAACATTAACAAAGATTAATAAATGCTGTAAAATATGTGTCAGGTAACATTGTTGATTTAAGTTACCTGAAGCATTAGCTAATGTTATGAAAAGAATAAGATTAAAGTGTTACCAAAACTGTGTTGTGTCATTAAACAAATGTTGTTTTTGATGTTAAGGTTATCAGGAATGCATTCACTTTTGTTAATTGCTTTGAATACTGTAGCTTAAAGCATCTACTAAATGTCTATTGATCTAATGCTGTTGCTAATCTTAGTCTTGTTTTGTGTCTTCTTTATAAAGGACAGAAGGACAAAGCGGCAGTGTGCCTGGCTCTTGTTGTTCCTCACATCCTCAAGTCTTCTCCTGTTCTCCACTTTTCACACTCAGTCACTTTATCGCTGGTTAGTACTTCACACTGTTGCTTGAGTTCAGACTCTATCGTGACATGTTACAGCACAGTCATGTTGTTTGCTTGAGGCTAGTTACACTACAGGAAACACCATGTGGTGGATGGTGTAGCCTGGCGGGTAAACGTCTTGACTCTTAGCCAAAAGGTTGCTAGTTCATAACCCCACAAAGAGGCGATTCATGATCCATAAATCATTGTAGAAAGGCCTCATGTTGCTTCAGGTTGTTAGTTACTGTAAAACTATACAGTAATGTTGACTGTTACTGTAAAACTATAATCACTCTGTCTATCTGTTCCTCCCTCAGCCTCATCTTTGCCAACCCAACGATAGATTCCCAAAACTTCTGGGAGGTTTTATGGTGTGTCGGTGTGACTAACTTTATTGTAAAGTTTGTCTTCATGGAGCTAAAGTGCCTCGTTCTCCTGGTCCCATCCACCGTCATGGCGTACCGGCGAAGGGTGAGTTCAATGCTTTTTGTAACTGTATGTTTGCACTGCTTGCAGTGATAGCTTAACTGTATTCATCCTGTTGTCCACAGGGTCAGTGTTATATGCTTCTAGAGGAGGTGAGTCAGGTGTATCAGACACTTGCTCCTGTCCCGCTCTGGTTCCGCTATCTGGTGAGCTATGACGAGACCGACACCTCGGTGGGTTTGACTTTAGGAATCCTGCTGGCTCTTCTCTACCTCATAATGAAGGTGGGCACAAAACACATTATTGGGTAGATCTGATTGGATGAGCTTCCTTTGGCCTTCTGAATTCAGGCTGTGCAATTACACAAAACCGCTGTTTCAATGTTAGATAGTTATTAAGCTGTAGTACAATATGTAAGAGATAATGTTTTGTCAGCTGGCCAGTATTTAGCGATCATGACTAGCTAACTGTACTCCGTTCTGTTTATTAAATGGATGTTTATCAAATAGGCAAATAAGCAGATATGAAATACTAGTTATGTTGTGCTGAGCTCTAATTACTGTCTCTTTATCTCCAGCTTCTAGGATTGTATGGACAGTGGGGATCCTTGCAAAAAACATTAAGGGCTTTTCTCACTTATGAGGTATGACGGGTCACCAGCCCTTGAATATTGTTGATTGATAATAACAATAATCACTGTTATCCTATATTTGTAATATTTTTAAAACTGAATTTTAGTTCTTTTTGTACATTATAATACACACATAATTTTCCTCTCTTTAAAGGTGAATGGAGCCCCAGCCACCTCAGCTCAGTGCGTTGCTGCGGGTGACATTTGTCCGATCTGTCAGGCAGATTTTAAACAGCCTCGGGTCCTTGTGTGCCAGGTGAGAATGAGATCCACCTGCAGTTTCACATTTTTACAGTTCCCATTTTCCCACATCATTCCTGTGTCCTAAATTACATACATTAAGAACTCTAAAGCACTAATTCTGTTTCACACACGACTTGCAAACTGAAGTCACTCCAGTTTAGAAAAGCACCTGCCAAGAGCATAAGTGTTCATGTGAAGTGTAATTGTTCTCCAGCATATCTTCTGTGAGGAGTGTATCGCGCAGTGGTTCAACCAGGAGAAGATCTGCCCACTCTGCCGCACGATCATTACAGACAAAGTGCACAAGTGGAAGGATGGTGCAACATCAGCTTATTTACAGATCTACTGAACACGGTGCTGAACATCGGGAAGACGGTGTTGAAATGGTCGTGTTAATAGTAGATCCACAGTTTGTGAGGGAGATTCAACTCGTATGTCTCTAGGTTGTGAGATGACTGTGTTGAGTGTGGAGCACTTGGTAAAGGGCAGTAGTTTAGGACAGTTTAGGACAGGTTTTTGACATTTTTCCAAAAGCCCCCTGAATTTGAGAGATGGTATTTGTCTGTACAGGTAAATCTTGTCAAAAAGACAAGCACATTCACCAGCTCTTTGTATTATTATTATAATTATTATAATTATTGCAGTAATTCCTTTATTTTTAGCCCTTATAATTTATATAATGGTGTTTGTGCCATCTCTGGTTTTACTAATATTTTTTTGTCTTCTGGAAATAAGTGGAAAGAAACAAACCTTTTTCTAAGATGGGGGCGAATGGATTTCATGGTATTGTATTTGTACAGGGAACTCTTACAAAGACTATATCAGAAATAAGGCTTTTGCTAATTTTTTAATTTCATCTGTTTTTCATAAATACTGGATCTTGTGTGAAAGATTCTTTTTTTGTCAGCTGTTTGTTTTAATATTGATGAACCTATAAAGAGTTGTTGAATGCTGGTAGTATTTATAAACTTTGTTCCATTTTAAATATTCTGGGTTATTCATTAATAATCTGAACTAGATGTAAACGGCATGTTTATGTTATAATTACACATGAAACACTACTGAGGGATGTAGCAGATTTTGGTGACTGTGAATTTAGTACCAATGTCTGTTGGTTTTGCCTCTGCAAAGTTACTGTTTATTATAAATGCATTTATAATTCAGGTGACAACAGATTTATGGTATTTTTCTAATCTAAGTATTTTTTCTAATTATGTTTTGCATTTACATATTTGTAATAAACCAAAGAGTTTAAAAAGTATCTTTTTACAATGATTCTATTTTAATTGTATATCAAATATTTCACATCAGAAGAATTGACTAAATAAATAGTTCAATTGACTCAATGTGTCCAGTAAATGCAATTCCAGAATGGCTTGTCAAATGCTCTAATTCAACTTTATTGACCTTTATTCACCAAAGAGTTTTAAAATAAATGAGCAATCACAAAACACCAGCTTCATTCATTATAAACAATCCTACAGAATTCAATACTCAATTTTTAAATCAAGGGTGCCACTATAAATAACTGCATTTCAAGCATTTAAAATGTTGTGTAATGTGTCCTCATTTGCATTTTGGTTTATTCAATTCTTTTATCCCTGTTGGAACTGTTTACACACCTGTCTAAACGAATCTGAATCAATATTTGGAGTTTCTCAAACCAGGTTCACATCTATCAGTTAAATTTTCTGAGGCACACCACATTGCATTTGTAAGAAACACATTAACATAAATTCCTAGATTGTAAACAGTAACACTTAGCATCAAGTTATGAGTATGTCCTAATATTCCAACATAAGAATCAGTGTCAGCTGTTTAAGCTGTTTTAAACTCAAGCTGTTAGTATTGTGATTATACAGGCTGAGCTCATAATCACTGTTCAACTCATTAGACTGTCAAACATGATACATGAAAATGTCTCATCTTATTGGTCTATTTTACTTAAGCCAAACTATTGACGTCGGTGGTTTAGCGAATGTTGCATAGCTGAAGTAAACTGTCAATATTTATGTATGCAAATACAAAATGTGATGCTTCCAAAGTCTAAGCAGCAGTTTAAAAGCAGTTTAGAGGCATCGTAATTGAATCATGCTACTGATTTTTTTAAAATCAAGTGTTTTCAGATATAAAGCCATTAGGATCTCTTAACTATCACTGCACAGCAGGCTGTTGTTTATCTGTAGGCACTGCAGTTGACAGTACACTAGCAAAGAGCTCGAGACATTCACAGTCAGGCCAATGCAATTATCAGCTTGATGAAAACTGCTTCAAAGTCCAAACAGTTCAATCACAGCAATAGCCTCCTAATGTCCAACCACAGTCACAGGCTACACAATGGAAATGAGAGGAAATAAGGTTACTATCACATTTAATCAGTGCATTACAATGTCTTAATGGAACAAGCCAAAGCCATTTAACATTCCCAAGGGATAAAAGTGTGGTCTCTACACGGATGTGTCATCAGAAATTGTTTAGATGTGGATACTGTGATACGATCTTTAGTCTGTTCATTCATAACAATAACAAGTGCTGTTTGCACACAGGGATGTTTGTGAAAATATTTCCAACCATGATAACTGTTTTCCACTAAATAGCTCTGATTTTTCCTCACATACAGTCAGTTTTAAAACAGAATGCAGTTTATGCCCAGTTCATGACGTTAGGAATTAAAATTGTTGATATACACGATACTTTTAAAATAAAAAATACCACTGTCATTAATTCTGTCTATGTAGAGCAATGGAATAAATACAGATTTTTAAGGATATAAACATTTAAACATTTTTCAGAAGAATTTCCAGAAGAAAGATTTTCTTCTGAACCATTTGACATACAGTGTGGTCCAAACATCCACAAGTAAACAAGCACTTTCAATTTTGCACTTTGAAATGATATTACGTCTTTTAACTGTATTAAATCTCCCCTTTGCTTTAATGACAGCATGCACTAAACCTGACATGCATCTCTTGTGCTTCAATGCAATCACAGGTCCTAACAGGAATCTGAAAAATATGTTCAATGTCTCAAACTTGCTTTCTTTTTTGTTTACTTGATTATCAGACCTACTTAAAAGCTCAGAAGATTTCCAATGTCCAATAGAAAAAAATACTGATAAGAGGAAGATATAAAATAATGGCTAGAAATGTTACTTTCTGTTCCAGAATTACCATACGATTGTCTAACCTATAGACCAGCAAACCTATAGGTCAGCAAACGGTGCCTTGAGTCCATATTAATTCAATTAATGTTTTCCCTACAACACCACAAAACTGTCTGGACACTCCTACTTTATGAACCTCGGTGGAATGGGAAAAACATGTTACCTCACTGGTGTTCTCAGGCTTCCTGGAAGCTTGCGAGGTGAACGGGATCTTGGCTGGAAAGTGAAGCTCTCCTTCATGTTTTCGAGCACAGATGGAGCTATGTACGTAAAGCCCCGAGGAGAGGCGACATCCGAGAAGAGATTTATATAAAAAAACAGATTAGAGAGACAAAATAAAGGAAAAGGGGAAAAAACAGATGAGTGTGGAGGATGTGTAATTATGATGAAGCAAAAAAACGACCGTGTCACGCCACAAGCTGGAAAAAACAGCTAAACAGTAATAATAAAAAACAGATGAGGGACATTATCCCTTTCTCGTAAGTTTGTCTTCAAAAACGGACTAATTTACCACACGCTCTGTGCTGACATGCATTCACATACAAACACATTTAGGGCTGAGGTCCGAAATGAATATAAATTCGTAGTGACCCACTGCTCTATATAGCCTAGTGAGATCAGATCAGATAAACAATCTGACAAACAGGATCAGACTGGGCATATAAATTTGACTTCTGCAGAATTTGTTATTGTCACATGCGTTCATGCTGAATAACACATTCTTACGATTATGATAACCCGTGTTTGTGTTTCATGTAATAAAGCTACTCATATAGCTCTTGTAGCTCAAATGGTAGAGCGTGGCACTGGCAACACTAAGGTCAAGGGTTCGAATCCAAAACACATGCTGATCAAATGTCTGTCCCTTTAGATATAAGTCTGCCAGATGGATATCTATAAAAGTCATTTACATAAAATTTACAAAACAACACAGAAACTGACCAGGAAGACTTGGATGGCTTTCGCTGAGTGTGGAGTCATCGGGACTGTCCACAGGAGTCTGACTGGTGAACTTTGAATCAAACTGGCTAAACTGGAATCTGCTGATCACTGCAGCAGAAACAAACATCTGTGAGGAGTTACAGAGCTGTATGATGTAAAAAGAGAAAGCTGAGAGCAACACAAGCAGATCATGGAGATAGAAAACATTAGAATGTTTGTGTGTATATTTAGCATGCATATAGATATATATATATGGGCATAACATGACTTATATGACCAATAAAGTGTGTTTTTGCACCAGAAGCACCACCAAAAGCAATTGCAAAACTCTGTGTATAAACAGGCTTCCTAAACACTCTCTATGTCTAGTATTGCTTGAGCAAACAGGTAGCTCCACCCCCAAACTCACACCCTTGGTTGAGCCAACGTTTCTTTGTTGGGATGCTCAAACAAATGCAATTTTCTGATAGCTAGCTGCAGTGAACAAACCCACGAATCGTCTCGGCAGCAGTCGTCTCAGCATTAAGTTAGGAGTGTTGTGCTTGAACAGAAAAAAATGACACCTTTACCTTTCATTGCTTACACAACAGTTAACTGCATCAGTAGGACAGATACCTGATCTTCTAAAGCATCTACCCGGCCTGCTCCCAATGACTGCATTCCACAACAGAGGTAACCTGACTGACCCATGATGCCCTCTGCCTTTTTCAGAAGGTCTCGTGCTTTTTCAGTGAGGTGCGGTGGAAGGTTCAGTTTGCACTTTAGGATTTTATCAATGTTTTTTTTACGATTTTCAGATGTGAAAGGAGGCTGCAGGGGGAGGAGATGAGAGATTTAATGTGCAGTCTGTGTACATTTAGTTGACCTGTGTACAAACTGAGATAACCTGAAGATTTTCCTCTATTAAATCAGTGAAAGCTGCATAGTATATACATCAATGAGTCATAAACCCATGAATGGTTTGGTTATTTATCTGTTCTATTTATGTTTTTTGCACAGTTGTCAATATGTGAATGAGGTCAAGATAATCTATTGATCTTGCTCAATAGATCACCTCACCAAAGACATGAGTTTTCACATGTAATCCTCTTTAAAAGACTAGTTAAATATCTAGGTCTGGCCAGACCTGTCTCAAGTCTGTCAGTCATAGTACATTTTTCTGAGCCCAATAACAGCTGCAATTTTTCAAAGCCTCAGGTTAAAAACTCTGTGCGGTTCTGTTAGTGTGAAGGATTCTTCTAACATAACATGCTCAAGACAGTTATGACCACACAGCTTTTAAAAACAACTCAGTATAGCTCACAAGGTTTTGTGCGAGAAAGACTTTTCACAAACAAATCCCATTGACAAGATGCAAAAACAAGACCAGTGAAGGCACAAACACACAAATCTCACAAAGGTCTGATTTCTCAGTGACTGAGGCATTTTTTTTGTAGTATATATCGAACGTTGCCACGTAATCCACACATAGCTATTGAGCTATTGATTATTGAATTTTCTCGCTGAATGAATGCAATCTTTTGTGAAACATTAATGTGGAGAATCCAACAGTCAGACGGGATGATAAAGCACTCACAGATCCAGTCAACATATCATACATCAGGGCCCCCAGACTCCACCCGTCCACTGCTCTGTTGTGGTCGCTTCTCATGAGGATTTCTGGTGCCCTGAAAGAGCGAGAGAACAAGAGAGACAAAGACTGAGAAAAGGAATGAGCGTGAGAGAGAAAAAGTCTAGCAAACAGGCCATTTTTTCTGGTGCTGTCTATTTTACTTTGACCTCACTGACACGAGAGGCCTCAAATAAGCCCACACTGGACATGATTGATAGAGGCTTTGACCTCTATGAACTCGGTGGATGGAATTTTAAAGGGGCCGTCTCATCACACACAAAGTTCAACAAAGTATGTACTTTAACCCTCACATGTAAAACTCACTCCCTGTCCCACCCAGTGTTTATTTTAGTTTTTAAAAACCTTTGTAAATCTTCAGGGTTTTTACATCACAAGCACGAGTCTCACAAGACTGCCCATATTTACACATTAATGTCTCTTTGGTATTTAACTGAGCAGGCATTAGCATAAATTACACCAGTATTCAGAGGTTAGCCAATCAAAACAGAGGTCATTTACACATACAGGTCTTAAAGGTATAGTGACAACGAATCTGTAAGTCACAGAATCTGTAAAATAAAACAATGTGAAACTAAACTATTTTTGTTTTAGTGCACAAAAATCTCAATTACTTACATTATTAGTGATCCTAATGGGGTACAAAAATCTAAAATATAATCTAAAATATGACCAATTGGAACATACAAGAATAATCTGTTTGTACATACATGTACCCTGTGGTTCCACAGAAGGTGTGTGTGACTTTGCCGTTGTGGAGCCCAAAGCCTGTCAACGTCACATGACCTGAGAGGAGAACGTAATGAGCACATACACAGCAGAACAAGCTGCACTGAACAGTCTGTACACTGTATGACAAGAGCACCTGTGATACAGAGACAGAGGTGAGTGTATGTGCCTTTGGTTTTATCACCTTTCTTACTAAGCATGATGTTCTCTGGTTTCAGATCTCTGTAGGTGATTCCTTTCTGATGAAGGTGACCCAGAGCCATAGAAATCTCTGCCAGGTAAAAGCTGGTGGAAGAGTTTTTAGGGGAAAAAAGGGGAAAAAGAGTTTTTAGGGGAATTTTTTTGTCATGGATATTTGTGTTTACTTGCATTTGTAGGTTAAAGGTTTGGTAAGGCTGATGATGTCATAGCCCTGGCCGGCATTGGCTCAACAAGGAAACAGCAACTAATGTTTGTCTGACAGTGTCAATTATGTTTTATTCTTTAGATTAAAGCTAAGCCTAAAATCTTAATTCAATAAACCTAAATCTAAAATCTTGATCCAATAAACCTAACACTAAACTGCTGATCCAATATATAATATTCAATCTATTAGACTTGTCCTACAAGCCTGAGCAGTTTTTAGAGTAACTGTGCAAATCTGCATTTGCATGTATATGCATGAACAGCTCTTCCCCTATTGTATATATGTTGTATATACATGATTAAATAGTGTTGTTTATGACGTGACATAAATATACTATGCAGGATTTGTTTTACAGAGTCTTACATAAATAATCACTCTCAACCATCATTTATGATTGTGTCCTTCACATTGTGTACGATCATCGCCCAATGAAAAACACACAGCGAGCATTTAGGAGGGCAGCATTTTTAATACTTTAACATGCTCGAGGGGACTTTAAAGTAACACTCTTGGCCACTTCTAGTTGTTACATGTCTGTGTGATGTTTCTTCCTGGACATAATAAAGCCTGTTTATGCTGGAGGATCATAAAACCCCCAACCACAGCTGTGAAGAGTTCTGGGTCAGCATGACTGTAGCTCCAAAACAAGATTTACACACAACTAAAGGGGAAAACATACAAATCTTGAGAAAATATTTATAGTCCTGTAACAAACTACAATGAAACTCAACCAGCAGAACCCAAACATGACAGATTATGCACAAGAACATTACAGATAACAGGAGAGAGATGTATAAGAAGGGATTTTAAGAAATATGCGAGGTCATACCTTTTTCAGGACTTTCATAGCAAATATTTTTCCAGAATTGTCCCAGTAATCTTGCATACTTGAAAAACCTGTTTTTCCACTTAAACCAGTCAAAATCAGAACACAAATAGCTATACTGTTTAGGGTATATACTGTATACAATCTATAATGAATAAATAAGCAGGGGTATCTTGTAACCACAGTAAAAATACTAAAACAACTATATATATCTGATAAAAAAAAAAGTGACCAGGTCTCAGTAAAAATACAGATTGCCTAAGGCCAGTGTGAAAAATGTTAAAAATGTTGCTTGCCCCATGGAATCAGTATTGAACTGTCACTACATCTTCCATTCAGTGATCATATACAGGAGTTTCTATGCCTTCCAAATTTAAACATTTAGTTTTGTGTGTTGTGATGTATTGAACATTGTTGTTGCAAATTTCGCTTATTTAAATATGTTAGTAATGTAACACTGTCTAGCTGACTAACACAAATAAGATTTTGTCAAAAGATTTTGTTTTTGATAGTATTGAAAGCATCAGGTGGAATAAGCTGAAAATTCAGTCGTTATGAATTCATAAAAAATCAATATAAAAATTAATATAGCTCTAGCAAAAGTGTGTTACATTTCATATAAATGTATTGTGGTCTGTTCAGTGTACCATTTCTAGCTATTAAATATAAAACTTTAATTTAGAAATTTCTAAAATCTTTATTGTTGCTTAAATAAAGTAGATGTTACTTTAACACAGCCCACCAGCTGTATCCAAAACACACCACAAGCAGAAGAATGTTCTTATTCTCTCTTACCTTTCCATAGCCTCCTTCACCCAAAACACAGGACGAATCTGCTCTGCATTGATTTACACTGTTCTCTGAGAACTTTTCACAGACTTCCAAACTGTTTCAAAACATTCAGATTTGTTATTGGAAAAAACATTCAACTGTTGTCAAAATCATTTCAACAAAGTGCATAAGCTTGTCAAGTGTATTCATAAAGCATTTTTTTTTCTTATGCACACATTTACCGACTCACAATTTAAATCCGCTGTTCTGGTCCACGTATTCATTTATTTGGACCTGTGAACAGAAACTATACAGGGAATAAACTTGTGTTTTGGTTGTTAAACTGCTTACACTAATCTTACACCAGATCGACATCAAACGCACCGGCCAAGACCGCAGTCTATTTACACCCTCCATTTCCAGTCTAATAATTCAGTTGGATGCCGCTGCTATAACCGGCTCCGGTAGCCCTAACGTGGATAAACTACCGGCGAGCACGTTCAGGTGTGATGCGTGTCTCGCTGAGATCGTGTGCGCATGCTCCACAGTGTAAAACAATTAGCTACAAATGCGCATTATTGCATGACTATTATTCGTTTAATTTGGTAATGCATGCTTGCAGCTGACCGATGTATGCACATAAACTTTAGTATGTGTATAGCAAACAGATTATTTTGTGGTAACGCCCTACAGACACTAGATGTCGATAAAAGACCATTATGTAGCCTCAGTATCTTATTATAGTACTCGTACTCTGTTCCAGAAATATCTAGCCGGAAATACAGAGTTTAATCAGGGATAGTGTAATAGCAATGGATTCAATTAAGAAAATGATTTCAAATGTCTTTTGGCACAAGAGATATATATAGCATTTAAGAATATAATTAGTATTAGTAGTATGGTATAGTCTAGTGCAGTGTAGTACAGTACAGTATGGTGTAGTATAGACTACTGCATATTCAGTGATGTTCCTATGAATTGTCAAGCTTGATTTATTTAATGATTAAATGAGTAAATGATAAATGAGTAAACTTCATTAGATTTAAGCTGATGCAGGAGGAAAATGTATTAGGAACAATGTATTAGGTGTATAACTAAAATCTTTTTAACAATATTGGATTGTTAAGGATCCTGAGGGTGCTGTCTTGAGGGACAATCCTGTTCAATGAATATAATTCTATACAAACCTTTGATCTTAGTCTAGTCTACTTAAAAACGTCCAACAGCCCGTGAATGTGCCAAAAGGGACAGCTGTAAGAAACATGCGAGCTCACACTTCACATTGTCACAAAGTGCTGGATGGCCACAATTCTCTGTTCCTTACTTTATGAAACCACATGAATGGATCACAATGGGGACTTTGTGTCACATATGCTTTGAGCAGAACAAAAAATCATTATGCAAAATACAGTTACAGGGACTTTCCAAAGTTGTGTTTTTAAAAAATGCATAATAGCCCATTTATTCTGTGCACAAACTGACTCCAGAACAATATATCGCAATGTATAGCTGTTAATGTGACTGATATCCATTAGATGAATGTATTTCAAGTGAGTGTAGATTGTTGGTTTTTAAAATGGGCCTGTGTTGTCAATTGTAGATGCAGCGGATAGCATTGGATAACATTGTTTTCTGTTCATATACAGAAGTGGACATTTAGAATGAGAGCAGCAGGAACTTAAATTCTTTTGCCGGGTAAGACACTGATGTTAAATACTCAGTGACTGCGTCAGGTAGGGTAACATTTACACCTGGCTCTGACTCAGCCTGGGTGTGACAGCGTTCTCCTGTTCTGTGACAGGACATCACTGATTCATGTGACAGCTAAAGCCCCTAATTCACCTGGACCTCAGACAACTTTTTAATTATTAATACACCTGCTTCTGACAGCTGTGATGACTCACTAACTGTTACAAACATGTTCACCTTGACTCAGAATCCTAAACATCATAAGAACAGATACCCTGTCCAAAATATCCGAAAGGATCATTGACATACATAAAAATGTCATTGTGTGGCTACTTGTCACAAGATAAAATCAAACCTGCTACCATTCTTAGGCATGCAAACTATAAATCATGTTTTGCTGCCTTATATTTTAGTTAAATTGGTCGTACAAGTCATTTTAACTTACAATTGAAAATTTTGGCTGGTGTAGGGTTGTTGTAACTTTAAAAAAGTTGAAATTGCTTAATCAAAACTTATTTAAAGCATTGTAAGTCGAAGTATTTGTTGAAGTTAAAGTTTGTAAAAACATGTTTTCATGAGTTATTGACCACGTTTTTACAGTGTAATTAAATAATAAAATCCATGAATTAATGAATGCCAGTAGTACCATTTAAATACAAAAATGGATATGTTTAACCATATATTATTTATTTTTTATTATTTAAAACAGATATATTTAATTGTTTTATTTTAATAATAAAAACATGCCCCCTACTGGTTTATTGAGGCAGTGCAAACTAGACGTGCGTGTGTTTGGAAACCTGATACACCAAACCCTTAAAAGTGCTGCTGGTCACGTGCTACGCAAGAACACCTGACCTGCAGTGTTAATGTAGAAATCTAGACAAAAGAGTGTGAGGAAGGGCTTAAAACTAAAAGAGAACATGTCAGGCCTTATTTGAATATTAAAAACTGTTTGAACGAAAGCGATTTGCATAACAACAATCCCTACGGCAAAGCCTGTAACTGTAGTGGGCGTGGCAGTTCTTAGGTCACTTTCAAAGTATCAATCACATCATATCACGTCACTGCAAGAGGTGTGTCCCAACAAAGACTTTTTACCCCAATGCATGTTTTATACTGTAGACTGCATACAATGTTTAAAATAATTGTAAAGTCGTTTAGGTAATTATTTCTTATTTACACATTTATTTAAATGTAAATACAGGAATTAAAAACAGGTGTAAATATTGATCTCGCTACAAGTTATATTTGCAATCTAAAATTATGCTAAATTATGTTTTTAGTAACACAGAATTGTGAATTATATGTTAAATAATGAAAACAACAAGAGAGGCAGAGATTGTTTTTCATTGAACTTTATTTTTCTGAAACACATAGGAAATATACACACAGACATACACGAAAAGCAGGGGGTTCCCTAAAGTACAGGATGTTCTGAACCGTACCGAGAAAACGATACGACTAATGTGAAAGCCAAGCAGATCACCCTGTTTTTCTTCTTTCATTACCACACAGAAAAGAGACTCCGAATTCACACTGAACATTAACTGTTTAATGAAAATCATGTTAATTCAATAACAAATACCGGCTTAGTGTGTTAAATGAACGCTTGGAGAAAATAAAACATAAATGTTGAATAAGTACAGCAGAAATAAAGGGTGGACCAAAAAATGCTGTCATAACAGTGTGTTGTAATAAGGTGTGTTTTCTGGATTCTCAGGAAAATCAAGTGGACAAATCCAAGTGCCGGAAACATACACACGCCCTTTTAACGGGAATGAAGTAGTGTGTAGTGTATGTCTATGCAGAGACGAGCAGAAACACGTTCATCACGCTCTCTCTCTATATATACACACACAGATGATCTAACACCGCTACCGGACACATTTCATAACGACTTTAAACGCCACACCAAAAACACAGTATGGAAAATAACTGTTATAAATAAAGGACAAATAACCA
>JAZGTK010010436.1:0-16395 GCA_036877625.1 Ambastaia sidthimunki | reverse complement strand
TACACACAAATATCAATGAACTAAAACTGCGATTTTATCTATGCAAATTACAACTTGTTGTGAATTAATTGTGGTGGGGAAATAAAATCTGTGTTATGACAAGCCCACAGTTGTCAGATTTCACCTTTAAAACAATTATAAACAGAATAAAGCTGTTCAAAAACGATTGTTTTCATACAGATTGCAATAATTGTTTATTTTGTTGAAGAATCGCAATCACAATTCATCGACTTGTTTTATTATTCAGTAAACTGTAGACTTAAAATCAGCATGTATTGACAGTTCCGAGGTCTCTCCGTCGCCCCGCCCCCTTACGTCTCATGCGTGATGACGCCATCAGCGGCCGTCAGACAGTTACGGCGAAGCTCACGGAAGATGCGAAAGAAAAAGGAGCCGCTGGTAAGTTTCAAGAAAACCCGATTTTCCGTTTTCCGTGACTCGTGTCCGGTGTAATAGCGCTCCGGAAGCCCCACAGCCGAGCTCTGCACAAGCCCCGTTTGTTTACATTGTGTTGTGTGAGCCCGTGTCATGAAACACTGCAAAACACAATTATAACACCCGCTGAGGTGATTTAAACGTTAGCAAAACGCTCGCCGCGCTCCCGTCATTCACATTAACGGCTTTAACGGAAAGCGACGGGACACACCGGCGGGAGAAGCGTTCAGGTCAGCTGTCATGTGCCGTAGTGTCAGTATACACACCAAAATACACAGTTTAAACAACGCATGAGTCGAGTTTGCTGGATGTGTGACATGTGGTCGCATTTGTTCGGTTGTATTTCAGTGCGTTTGTTTATTGGGCTTGAAAGTTGACTTGAGAGTGACAGTAAGTGACACTTTGAATGGGTTTGTTCTGGTCATACGTGCACACGTGTGCTTAACATCCTGTTGTATGTAGCACGCGCACAAATACTGCGCGTTTATTTTATATTCTCGTCCGGGTTCCCTCAAACATTTGCTTTGATGCGATATATGTGCAGCTTTATCTGCTATTTCCAGCTGAACAAACAGCACAGAGCAGATGTTCAAATCAGCCCAGTAACCAGATCACATCAGCTGAAAAGCTCCACCGTCAGCCTGCAGCTGTTGACTGATGTATTGTTTAAAGTTCATGGCCACTGTGCGGTGTGTTTGACTAGAGGTTTCTACAAGCATGTGTGTGCCAATGAAAAAAACTCTGCAGTTACTCCGTCCCACTCTGTGATTCATAAAGAAATCTTCCTGGACAGGTTCTGAGGCATCACACGGAAGTTCATGTCCAAAAATGGAGTCCTCATGGAAACACACTTGATCAAATACAGTGACAGGACGTCAGAAATGTTTATCTCGCTGTCATCGCATGCCACGATGTCAGACTGTTGCGTCAGTCTTGTCATTGTCACAGTAGTTTGCAGGCGAGCACGATAAGATCTGCATTTGTGTTAAAGACACGTCACATTAAACTCCTACTGCATTTCTGTGCTTTAACTTAATCCAACACAGTGTTTTGAGAGTACATGGCTAGTTTAAAGTAAGCCGCTAGTAAGAGTGTTTAGTCAGCTGGTCGTCATGCTGGTCATGGCATCATTAGTTACTGGGTGGTCAGGACTCCAGCTCTGAGGGGGTTTATTTTGTGATTATACAAGATCACACTTGCATCACATGATGGAGTGATTGACCAGTTTGCATCAGGTATTATTTAAAAACCATGTAATGATACACTCTTAAAAAAGGTTCTTCACAGTAATGCCATAGAAGAACCATTTTTGGTTCCCCAAAGAACCACTCAGTGGAAGATTCTTAAAAAAACATTTCTTTCTTACCTTCTTGTGGCCTAAAGAACACTTTTCCACTACAAGGAACCTTGTGTGAACAGAAAGGTTCTATGAATGTTGAAGGTTCTTTATGGAACCATCTGCCAGAAATGTTTCTATGGCATTGTGAAGCCCCTTTTTATCCAAAATATCGGACCAAAATATCATCTGACATGGAACGCTGATGTTTTCAGAATGTTTGTCTGATGGAGGAGGTCAGGAGAGTTTAGCAGGTGTCAGACTGTTGGTTTTGCCTGTGGATGATGAAGACGTTGTATTTGTTTTTTCATGTGTGTGTTAAAGTGATGGCAGACTGTCTTATTCTAGTGGATTTTCTCCTGTCCTGCTCTGTTTTTCTCTCCACTCTCTGTTGCTCTTGTGGACTGACATCTCTCTGCTATCTAACAGTTTCAGAGAGCCTCCGCCCGCAGGGTCTGTCAAGACAGCCGAGAGGAAGATTATAAACCACTCTCTGTCCCAGAAGCCCCCTCTCCATCTATATATAACAATGCATTTAACTTCCTGTGAGGCTTCCATTAGCTTTGGTCGACAGATTGAAGATTGAGAACTAGCTGTGTTTGGTCACTGATGCAAAGTGTGTTATATTTTACTCTGTTTTGTCTTTTGTTGTTGCCCACTGTGTTAACTGCTGTTTATTTCATATAATCCCAGATCATGCTGTTTAACACCGTTTAATTTCTGCGTTAATGCTGAATATTAAGGAAATGTGATGGGTCAATAATTGTAGGCTGGGAACATGTTTTAAAATCTTTATTTTAGACTGGAATTAGGTGAAGCCCAGCTTAGATTTCCCACAGCTGAACAGCCAGTGCCTGGATATTTGGTCCCTTGTTTACTTGGTTTTGAAGGAAAAAAATCTATCCATGTGGGAAGCTCTGCTCAACAACGCTGTTCTCAGAAATGATTTTCAAGGTTAACAAAAGTTCTTTGTGTCCTGTGCTGAACTATAAGGTCTGGAATTATTCCAGTGTAAACAATAATCTTTTCTTTGTTTTCGAGGTGTGAAATGGCAGGAACTTGGCAGTGTAATATGATATTGATTATATGTGCCTGAAGACAATAATATTCAGATTCTTTGTTTAATGTGTTTAATTTAACACTGTAATTATATTGTAATGTTTTATTTGTTTCTCGTTTATTTTTTATTTGGTGATTATGAACTATAGATTTAGCACAGAAGGTGGTTATAGCTGTGTCAGAAAATACATCAGGGAATAGCTTCTTATTGTTGCCATCGACAGAGATCATTGCCGTTCATTCAGTTGTTCTCATTTTATTTTGAAATTCTATTTTGTTTGAATAGAAATAATTTGAATGTGTGTTGAACTAAGGGCTGGCAAAGTATCTTTTGTCTAGTGGATGATTAAACAGAGGATAAAAATGTTGTATGCCTACTTTGAAAGATCCAAGACTTATCTAGAGCTGAGAATATTTTAGAGAGGGTGGGTCCAAGCCACCACCCAGAACAGAAGCTTTAGTCTTAAAGGAAAATTCTTTAAAAATAAATTACTGCTATTATTTGCTCGCCCATGTCATTTCAAACTCGTATGACTTGTTTTTCATAGAGCAGAAGCGACTGTGTTTAAGACTGTCTGTCACTAAAGATTCTGACTCACAACTTTGTAAGTTCCACGGAAGAAAGTCGCTCAGGTTTAGCACAACATGGAGGTGAGTAAACGATGACAGAGTAAATTTTATTTTGTTCTGTACTAATATTTTTAAATGACCCAGATCATCTTAAAATGGTGATTCTTTTATCTCCGTATTATTTAGAGATACAATCTTGTTTTCCGAAAGTCCTTATTGCTAGTAAAATTCAGAATGTTTAAAGCAATAAAAGTAAAAATCAAATAAAAAATAACTGAGGCATGATTTGAAAAAAATTTGAATATAAAAATTTTATGACGTAGCTTCATAAATAGTTGTACTAGAACTTTTTAAAGCATGTAAAATAGTATGCAACGTTTTGGAGTGATGTAAGTGAAGCTTTGAATCATCAAATTTGTTATATGTGACACGAGAACTGGACAAAGATGTTTAACAAAATACAATTATATGCAAAATCTCCCTCTTCTGCCCCTCTTTATTTTTCTCTCGCTCGCTGTCTTTTTTCTATTTCTTTCTTTTTTCTCTCTGTTGTACTCTCACGGTCATCCCAATCACAAATAATAACACTGATTTTTCAACCGCACTTAAGCAGAGTTTAAACTGACCTTCAGCACAAGGCTTGGGTTGAATGTTTCCCCTCCCTTCCTTTCCATTTTTGACTGTCAAAAGTCCAAGAATTTTCATAGTCAAAAGAAACATTCAAAGAACCTCAGGTGTGACCAGTCACAGACAGGCTTTTTTGAGCCCATTTGTGTTTTGGTTTGTTTAGGAGCGTTGTAGTAATGTTTAACTTGTCCAGTGGCTGAATGTAAAGAGAGGTGTGTTCAGGGTATAAATGGGAACGTTTTAAGTGAACCTTTGTGTACTTAGTTTTCTCGAGACAATGCATTCATGCCATATACATAAGCCTGTTGTCATTGTTAAAATGTTTAAAGAGCTTCATGGGAAATTCTGTTAGACTGAAGATGACGTTGTGTCTCACAGAAGACACAGGTGGTCATCTAATGGAGAGTGGTCCTCTGTTAATGAGGCCCAGATAGGCCCAGTTCTGTCAGAGAGAGAACCAGACACTGTTTGTAATTGAGACCCAGATAGGGGGCCTGGGAGAAACAGAAATAATTAAAGATTAATGTATTTATTTATTTTAGATACGTGTAACATCCGAGTCAAAGACAAATGGCTTGTCTAATTCATGCCATCACACTTCTCAGTAACTCATTTACAGTCACTATTAAAAGCTATGATGCAATTCTGAACAAAGACTGTCAATCAAATAACAAATACTCATGCTTTGTTAAATTACAGATACAGGTTACAGGACACAGATGCGGAGAAATTGAGTTATTTTAAGTCCTCTGAAAGTGTTAAAGGTCGTCCCAGCCCTGTGTTCTTTTCTTTGTCTCATGAAACAAAAAGAGATCTGATGAAATATGGCTTATGTTTCTCTGTTGTATTTTTGATTTTTGGAAAACTCTTCACACAGAGTTTGATTTTTTTTGAGTCATTTGTGTTAAAACTGCATTTATGCATTTGTTTGGATGAGATAATCATGTATCATGGTTCATTTAGAAGATCCAGATTTAGAAGATTTAATTTAGCTTATTAGACAGTGAAAGCAGTTAAACATTTTCTTTTGCAGTAACTTACTCCATGTTGTTGCTCGCACAGTTTGGCAGATATTACAATAATGCTCATTTGTGTGCTGGGAGTTTTTATTTATACAAACTTTCCTTTTGTTTAAGGTGACTAGAAGAGAGTTTAAAATTATGGGCAAGCTGTCCTGTCCTGTGTTTTTTTCTCATTGTTTTTCTGTCTCTTTACATTTCTGGGTGTCAAAACAATAATTTGTGATGGGATGGACCCAAAAAACAAACTCTTTCTAAGCTTTTAGTCTGATTCACACAAAATTAGGCATGTATCAACTAGAGACCCCTATCAAAAACTGTTTCTTAGATTTTTGATTTGTCACTTTGTTAAGCAGCATTTGACTAAATGGCTTGTATCTCCAGAACACACAAAAATGTCAAGCATTTCAGAGCCAGCAGGGTTTATGATATTTTCCTGGGTATAAGATTACCAGAGAATGAAGTTTATATAAACAGTTCTGTATGAGAGCACCCCAGCAGGCTGTAAGCCAGGCCTCAGACGACACTCATTCATTACTGTAAAGAACAAGACACGAGACAGACAGAAAGGCTGATCCGGATTTAAACTCTTGCCACTTTTAATTATGGGAATCCACTCAGGGTGAGACTCACTCTTCAGTAAGGTACTTAATCTTTACGGTATACCTGAGAGTGAGCGTTCAGGAGGAGAGACGTAACAAGCCTGGACGCTGAGCTGAGAACTTTCTTAACATTTCATACCGAACCTGACACTGAACAACATGATACAGAGTAGAAGAGGTAGCTGTGATTTCCTTCTTGTGAGCGTTCTGTCTCTGACACTGGCTTTCTCAAACTCTCTCTATTTCTCTGTCTTTCTCTCTTCCTCTCATAGGGCTTCACTTTGAATGAAATCCACCAATGACAACCACCTGAGGGTAACTCTCTTAAAGTTCATTCTGAGAACGTCGGCGCTTGTGTTTGGAATACACTCCGAGCATATTGTCTGTCTGCTCTGTTTGTTTTCTCTTTCTTTGTCGTGTTCTGAAATCTAGTCACAACTGGTTTTTGTTTAGATTTGCATGTTGCAAAAGATGCTCTAAAACGTTCAGACAACCATCTGTGGTGATTTGTGCGTGTTTGTGTGTTTGTTTCCATTGTTACCTAGTTTGTTTAAAGTGTGCCTCACTAATGGAAGATGTAGAACGTTTAGTCTTGTGTAATTGACCCATTTACATTGTAATTTGTTCAGCTAGTACACATTATATCATTGGTAGAGCATAGTTTTAGTTTGGTCTGACACACAGGCCTACCCTCCCAAAACTAAAGGTTCTTAAAAGGTTCTTCACAGCAGTGCCATAGATAAACCATATTTAGATTTAGTAAAAGGGTGCTAAAAGAACCATTTTTAGAGAGAAAAAGAACCTTTAAAGAACCTTTAAACAAAGAACATTTCTACAGTCTAAAGAACCAGTATCCACTAAAAAAAGAACCTTGTGGAACAGAAAGGTTCTACGGTTGTTAAAAGTTCTTTATGAAGTCAAAAATGATCTGTAGGAGGGGGATGTTGCAAGTGTGTTCATTCGCTCTTCTTAGACTTTCTTGGTCATCTAGACTTTTAGAACCATTGCTTTAATGTTCTTCTGCTGTCTGATGCCTCACATCAGTCTGTGTGATGGGTTCAGTGATAGTTGTCAGGCGTCTTTTCACCGCAGCTCTGCAGTACGAGTTGGATGAACTTTCAGAGGAAGTTGCTTTGTTCCTCTAAATGGTTTGTTTGGTCAAAATGGTGCGAGTTCTCATTTGCCCACATGTTTATTGATCACACGTGTATCACTGCAGGGGTCAAAGTTTCTCCCGGGCTTGTAATCCATTTGTATGTTGTTTACTCACTTTGTTTTGTTTTTTTGACAGGAATTTAAGTTAGGATTCCGTTATCTTTGATGTGGATTATCTCCAAATTTCTAAACTATTTGAATATTTCAAATAGAAGAGAATGCTAACTTCCTGTTTTACAATTTTCTTTCTGTTTTGTTTTTTATTTTTCCAGCTTGCCGAGTGTCAACCATACTGTGAAGATGAGACCATGATACCAGTACTGACTTCCAAACGAGCCAGTGAACTGCCGGTGGACGAGGTCGCGTGTACGTTGCAGGTGTGTCTGTCATTGTTGTGTGGCCACTTCCTTTGTCTTTATCTACTTGTGATTTTTACCAAAAAATCCACAATTAAAATTAAGAAAACTGCACTTAAGCTATCCTTTTAAACAGAGAATTAGAATTACAATAAAGTCATTAATAAAAAGTGACAGACTACATTCATGCTATAGGAGCTTTGTTGTGTAATGATGTAACTGGCAGAGCGACCATTGTTGAATTCTTGATTCTGATTGGTTGACACGCATTCCATATTGATAAGAATGTTGTCATAGGAACAATACAGGATGTTGATCCAGGATCATATAATCTTACCTTTGTAAATCACATTGTGTATTTTGCCACAGCCTTTAACAGCGAATGTCCAGTGTTCTCATGCAGTTAAACAGGTGCTTAATAGTTTAGGAGTGGCACCGGCTCAACTAGTTAATTAGTAATTCAGCTATTTGGTGCATTGTATCTATGTCAGCCAGTTGTAGATCACATGACTTCTTTTCACCCGGTCTGCGTGGTGACAGCACAATAATTCCTCTATCCACAAACTGTCTTCCAGTGTTTTGGCGTGCAAATAATTTTGTGAATATATTCAACGATTTGTGGATATGGAAATTAAATTTTAAATTACAATTTTAGTTGAAGTAGTGCAAGTCTTGTAGGCTACTAAATGCACAGGCCGCACGTCTCGACACTGAGGAATTTAAAGCCCATCGCTGTGGTCTTCTGATGAATCACACCAGGATGATTATCACATGCAGAGATGCCCTCACAGTCTCAGCATGTCTCTGTTCTCCATCACCCCACTGACACCATCTGCTCCCAGAAGACCCGTGTTCATCACCACCATCAGCGTTCAGCCCCCGTCAAGAGATCTCCTCCATTATTACTTTTTTAATAGAAAACAAACACTACATGTTTTTCACTGCTGTGACAACAGAAGCCATCATGTTTTGTGACTGCAAAGCAAGCGAGGACAGGAAGAGAGAACTTGTGGCTTTCCGGTGTGTTGTAAAGTGATACGGTGCGGTTAGATTTGGTTTTACTCAGCACCTTTTTGACCCCCGTTTCTAGTATTGCAGAGACAGCAAGTCTGAAGGTGCTGTGATCATATTTTTGTGCTCTCTCACTCTCTCTCTCTCTCTCTCACTCTTTTTCATGATATAGTTACTGGATCTCAGGGTCTTTCTTCACGCAAGAAACAGAAATTGTTGTTGGTGGCTGTTGTCTAACAGTACAGTACACTTTACAAAGCCCAAGTTCCAGGACACTAGCTTTATTAGTTGTTTCCATGGCTCCTGCATTCTTACTTGTTAGCGGTTAATGTCAGTTGTCATGGTTACGCATCTGATAAGTGTTATTTTGGGAAGGCTGCATTTTTTCTGACTTCATTCTCTCCCGCTCTCTGTTAGGCTGACCTGCAGCATGGTCTAACCCGGGAGGAAGTGTCACGACGCCGCGCTTACCACGGATGGAACGAGTTTGACATCAGTGAAGATGAACCAATCTGGAAAAAATACATCTCTCAGGTACAATATTGAGTAGCAAAAATAATCCACAACAAAAAACACGAATATTTCACTAGCTGATGGCACCAGAGGTTGTGTTAAAGGGATAGTACACCCCAAAAATAAAAATGTTCCATCATTTATTCACCCTCATGTTATTCCAACCTGTATGACTTTATTTCCCTCTGTGGAACACAAAGAAGATATTTTGAGAAATGTCCCTGTGGTTTTGTGTACCTACCATGGAAGTCAATGGGTGCCACTGTTGTTTGGCTACCAACATATTTCAAACTATCTTTTAGAGTAAATGATGTAGGAATTTTTATTTTTGGGTGATCTCTTTAACCGTCCCCTCAGTGGTTGGAGATATTGTGGCATTGACCTTTGTGGATTCTCCTGCAGCGTGTGATGTATAACATCCATGTTGCTCTGAGACTGACTAGCATGTGTAGGGAAAATCCTCCAGCTGTAAGTCATAACAAGGTCAAAACTAGTAACACCACTGTGTCATGTTGTGACTCTAAAGTCTACTGTTAACCTCGCTGATAATTATTCTGCTGCTTGTACATTTTCTCTCATTAAGTCACATTTATTTGCAAATCACTTTCCACAATGCTTTTCCACAATAAACAGTTTTTTTGTGTGCTTTATAGTAGCTTTGCATATAATCATACTATAAAATAGTAAATTATTTTGTTGATCGGTTTTAATAGAAAACTTTACTGTAGAATTGTTTTTGTCTTTGGCCTCTAGTGAGTGAGACAACAAAAAATGCATTCATTTAAGCTGCAATCTGTAACTTTTGCCTCTGCAGCGCCATCTGTGTTTGAAACATAAAATTGCAGGTTCTTTTACATGCTTTCTATTCTATATGTTGAACTCAAAAACTGACATTTCCTGGGAAATTGGACCCGATAGCTCATTATAAATCATTTACTGGTTACTGGTTTGAATCGGGTAGTATGAAGTGAGGCAGTTTTGAACACTGATCTGTCGTGTTTTTTGTGATGCTCAGTTCCTCGTGTCACTGAGGGTGGAAAGGGTTGTTACTGTGGGGTGGGAGGGCTTGTTTTCTGGCGAGTAGAAAGCGTCTGATCTTTTCTCTTCCAGTGTGAACAAGGCTGTTGGAGGTATCAGTGCTTCTCAGAGCACCATGTTAAGAGCAACAAGCAGTCGGGCCTTTAATCTGTCACTTCACATTCTCTTTGTGCTTTCGGAGGTGCCGACCTCTCTCTCCCGCTCTTTGTTTTGTTTTTTTGTCCCTTTTTTGTCTCACAGCCTGGCACCCCCCCACAGCTCCACGCTTCAGTTATTGTTTTTCATTTGTCAGTTACGACCACAAGCACAGCTATAATATAATCTCTTTTATTCCTTTTGTTGTGGATATATTCAAATTGTCAACAGTATTTTTATCACAGCGCCACCGGCCTTGAGCACAAATCCGGATGTGTCACAGAAGATGTGAGAGAACCTCAAACGCTCTCAGCACACAGTGAAGTCAAACCTCATTTGTTGTGCCTCTTAAGCGTAACCTGTCTGTTAGTTTGCAGCCACAGTTTGCTTTCAAAGGCTGCTTGTGTCGCTCGCACAAAGGAAGCGATGATCGCGTCTTGTGCTGCGCGGTTAATTGCCGGTTACGCAGACGCGACGATCCGCGGGTGTCAGATCTTGCCGTAGATTAAAGCATCACTTGCGGTATGTGGCCAATCAAAGAAGTAACCCACACCATCAGTCTGTTTAATCTGGGCTTTCTTGTGCTACACCAGCGTGTCACTGTCAATTTCAGGAGCCTCTGAGTATCAGGTGACCTTCACATAAACCAAATAACATGCTTGGCTAATGTTGCATTAGTGGTAGTCTGTTTGAATTAGAAAATGAAATGGTAGTTTGTATATTTAAAAAGAAGATTTTTCCAGATTCCACCAGCCTATATGTACATCATTTTATGTTTTCTCTTATGTGCCTTAAATAGAAATCGATAAAACAGAACTCAATATTTTTTTAGCCTTTTGATGATTTTCATAATCCATAAAATATTTATATATGTATATCGTTTATGTTTATTGTTTTTAGGTCTTTTTTGTGTAACACTTCTTATTACATCATATCATAAATATTCTATATTTCTTCCAGCCTTACGTCTCAGGAGAGTTCTTGAAGCAGGCCAATGTTTATGTCACTGTAGGCAGATACTGTAAATCACGTTGGCTTTTGGCTCTCTGCCATCAGCGCAATACATGCGTGTCTGTGATGTTTGGAAGAAGACTGAGACAGAGAAATCCATAATTGTTGCTATCATGTGTTCCTAACATTGACTGGTCTGGTTCAGCCCAAGAGGCAGATAAACCCAGACCTTCACCTCGAGATGTAGAACACAAGCCACACAACACTGTGATCCATCACGTTTTTCTCCTCTCCTCTAGTTTAAGGATCCGCTCATTTTGTTGCTGCTGGCCTCCGCTGTCATCAGCGTGTTGATGCGGCAGTTCGACGATGCCGTCAGTATTACCGTGGTAAGTTTCACCTGATGATCCACGTTGTCGCATTTTTGACTTTCTTTTGAGCTGTGGATCAGACAACTTACGATCTCTTTTCGCTCTTTTTGCAGGCCATTATTATCGTAGTTACAGTTGCCTTCGTACAGGTAAGACCGGCAGATATGGCTGATGACATCACTGATGACATCACTCACGCAAAGTTGTGGACTGGGCAGATAGTCTAAAAGCAAGAGATTGAAATACAGTTCGTTTAGTGTGTTGCACTGTTGGGGATAAACGCATCCGTAGTTAATGTCATAATATTTACCTGTTAGCTAAATTGACTTCACACATCCACTGAAGGTCACCTTGGCAACAGTTGGTTAAAAGTAGTTGCAAAAATGACTTGGAAAAGGTAGTTGAGAAAAGTTTTAGCATCATTTGCTGGCAGACATTTGATTTTACTTTATGTGTGGCCAGATACTTTTTGCTGGCAGTTTGTGATGGACTTGGATGTGATTTTTGGAAGAAAGTGTCTTGACTTTATGAAGTGTGGGTGTGGTGGTGATTGACTCTCAATCTTTTGCTTTATTTTAGGAGTACCGCTCAGAAAAATCCCTGGAGGAACTGGGGAAACTTGTGCCTCCAGAATGCCACTGGTGAGTTTTCTGTCTGGCTTTGTCTCTCTTCTTCCTTTTGTCTGCTACATTAATAATAAATGACGTCAGAGGCCTTCTGCATGCGGCCAGGAGGTCCCGACATCTCAGGTGTATCTTTCAGAGCTTTATCCCCATTAAACGCATAAAAGAGCGGCTTTCAGACGACATATGGAGAGAGTGAGAATGAGAGCCATAATTTACACTTCAAACAGACAAGTCTCATATTTGCACTTCAAAACTGGGCTTTGGCACAACCTTGAGCCCTGTTTCCAAGCCCCTGTAGAACCCTCAGCTCACACCACCATACGTTCCTCTCTCGGTTTCTCACACAGCGTTCCAGCTACTGGAGGTTTCAAACGACAAGTAATGCGTCTGCTCTGACTGAAGAGTCTGTGTCAGAGCAAATTTGATGTTTAAAATACAGCTATGTGAAGTGAGATTTTGTGGGTGGAGCTACCACTCACAATGCGATGAAAATAGAAAGTGACTGACCCAGATTATATGGAGCATTTGACGTTTATCACGCTGTGTCTGGTTAGGACACAGTTTTAGAGGGCAGAAGTGTGAAACTCTTATCAGTGCATAGCCAGCCAGTTACCCAGCTGTCTTTTGTTTAATTCATATCATATTATTTATTCAGAGTATACATTTATAACAGTATAAATGATTGTGAGAATGTTATAAAATGGGGTATTTTAGGATCTAAAATCTGATTGGAGGAGCCACACGTAACAATGTATACACAGATACAGTTTTAGGCTAAAAACAATGTGGTTGAAGAATTGTTTTTATTTTATAAATATCCCTAATTGTTTATTGACAGTGTCATTTATCATATTGCTGCTAGCCCCATTTTATTAAAATCCCACGTCTAACAATAATTACGGTAAAATTACTGTAAATCACAAGCTCTCATGAATTATTGTTTTAAATCAGTTAGTGTTTCACACGCTGATGCTGTAAAATTGAGTTTACATCTGAAATATTGATATTAGATTTTTTTCAGTCTGTCAAGTCTCTCAGTGTTGTGCTATTTGCAGAGAAACTTTGTTGGTATTAGGTGTGTGTAAGTGATTCTCAAACAAAATCTTGCTAAGACTGTTTGTGGCACATTCTCAAAAGTATTTGACCTTTTAACCCGTCTACAGGTCATGAATCTCAGGGTCTGTCTGTTCTCACGATTCCACTGGCCTCATTTCAACCACTTAACTGCATTTTCATTCCTGTCGGCCTCTCTTTCAGTGTACGAGAAGGGCATTTGGAACACCTCCTGGCACGGGAGCTTGTCCCCGGAGATACCGTCTGTCTGTCTGTGGGAGAGAGAGTCCCGGCGGACCTGCGACTGTTCGAGGTGTGAATGAATACAGACACACTGTAACGTTCTTCTTTCACTGAAGAAAAGAATAAAAGCTGAGAGATTAAGTTTAACCAGTTTGCTTTATAGTGTATATTCATGGCAGTTAGTCTCTACAAATCTAGAACTAGCAGCATCGTCATAATAACTTAGTGAAGCTGACCCCTCTGTGCCTTGCAGGCTGTGGATCTGTCGGTTGATGAGTCCAGTCTGACGGGTGAGACCACCCCCTGCACTAAGACCTCTGCCGCGCAGCCGGCTGCCACCAATGGCGACATCACGTCCCGCAGTAACGTCGCTTTTATGGGTACACTGGTGCGCTGTGGGAAGGCCAAGGTAATGTCAATTGTGGACATGCTGTGTGACGTACAGTAGAAAAAAGAAATAGTTTGAGCATTACTAATAATGTTGGTTTTATGTTGTAGGGGATTGTCATTGGTACTGGAGAAAACTCAGAGTTTGGCGAGGTTTTTAAGATGATGCAAGCAGAGGAGGTAGTCAAACAATAATTAAAAAACAAGTGAAGAAAGAGCGGATTGAATTTATAATGAAAACACCTTTGCTTCAAATCTAAACCGTTTTCTACCATTTGTTGTTTTTAAACAGGCTCCTAAAACCCCCCTACAGAAAAGCATGGATTTGTTGGGAAAACAACTCTCCCTGTATTCCTTTGGGATTATCGGTAGACATTTTGTTAAGATTAGTCAATTAACAATATTTGCACTTTCATGAGTTAGTGATGCATGTTATCTGACTAAATATGCAAAAGCTAGTTTCAGTTCTGTCATTCTGGCTGTGTGTCATTAACATAAATCTGTTTTTCAGGGGTGATCATGATGGTGGGATGGCTTCAGGGGAAGTACATACTAGATATGTTCACGATAGGCGTCAGGTATGTTCTCCATCCATGAATCCAGAGTCTGATGTTCACGACGTCCAGTTGAGGTTTTGTGTTAAGTGTGTTGTCATTGCTTTTCTCCTCAGTCTGGCTGTGGCAGCTATTCCAGAAGGTCTCCCCATCGTGGTGACGGTCACTCTAGCTCTGGGAGTGATGAGGATGGTGAAGAAACGAGCTATCGTCAAAAAACTGCCAATAGTGGAGACGCTGGGTACGGCCCATCCTCATCATCACATCATTATCACTGGTTATGATTACTGGTTATGACTGGTGACAACATCCACATTTTACATTGGAATTTGAAACGTTGAGACAATGGCCACAAAGCACACACCTTAATTAATCTGTCATGCCCTTTGAAACAACGTTAATCTAATGTTTCAGCAAATAAAACCGACACTTAAAGTGCACGAAGGCCTTGTGCATTTCCTTTCTGTTTGTCAGCTCAGAGAACAAGAAGCAACATTAGAAGTTCTTTCCATTAGTGGTTTTACATAAGCATTGATCATGTGAGAATCAGTCAGCCAGCAGTCAAATGACCCGTCACAGTCACACTGAACTGAGCACTAATGTTAAGCCTAAGCCGTGTAGATGCATTCATTCAGACTAATGTTCTCGAAGGTTTGAGAAGCATTTTAAAGTTGAGAAGTTATTGCTTTGGTTAGAAACATTACACAGCACATGATTAATTTAATGGCTCTTCACTGAAGGAAGACACTTCTAAATGAAACATCTCTGCTAAGTAGATTTAAATGGATAGTTTACCCAAAGATAATGTCGTTTACTCAACCGTACGTTGTTCCAAATGCAAACGTTACTTCTGTTTACATTTTTTTCTTAAAGAATTTCCTGATCTCTCTTTGGGATTTCAAAATTACAAAAACAAAAAGGCTTAAAAGAATCACAAAAGTTGTCAGAACAATGTGTTGCAAGTCATTATTTAAGCCTTTATTGAGTCAACTAGATTCATAAAGGAAATAATACAAAATGTTTTTTAATTTACAAAAAAGACAAGTTTATTTTCTTTAATCTGATATATAAACCAATACAAATGTGTGGTATGTCCTGAAAAAACTTGTGGGTGTCTTTAAGTGTAATGTTGTACTCACTCTCTTGTTATTATTGACCTTCTGTTCATTTGCATTTTTTTTTAGTTGGTTTGATTATGCACATTAACCTAAAGCTCCGCCCTCTTCTCTAGGCTGCTGCAATGTTATCTGCTCAGATAAGACGGGCACTCTCACTAAAAATGAGATGACAGTCACTCATCTCTTCACCTCTGATGGACTGCATGGTGAGGTAAGGGTCATGTGCTCCTCAGGGGACCTTCTGGGACCGCTCACATTTCAGCCCATTTTCTAACATCATTCCCTCGAGTATATAATGAATATGTTAGGGTTCAATTGTCCTGAGCCCATACCAAAAAAATGTTAATAGTCTTTTATCAGCTCTGTGTACCTGATAAAAAGCTGCTAGTCTTTTGTTTGAGAGAGAGGATGAAACACTGAGTTCTGAATTCATTGCCCTGCCATCGGCCTGCACTAATAAAGCTTCAAAGCTCCAGGCTGAGGATGAGATGCAGTCTCACACAGTTTTAACTTAGCCACTAGGTTGCATCTCTCAGGTCTGTTACATAATGCTTTATTTCACATCCCCGTGGGCTTCTCCTAACACAATACTGCTAAAATCATCCAGAGGCTGCGTTAAGCCTGTGTGCCCTTTTGTGTCAGTGCATTTGTGTGTGGTTTCAAGTCAACGTGAAATCAAAAACAACCCATTTATACTTTTATGCATGTTGTTTCAAAGAAAATAATGAATTTCAGTTGTAGTTCTGTTCTGAAACGTATTTACTTTGCTGATGTCACCAAGCCCTCATTTTTTAGCCCCTCCCCTTTAACCACCTGTTGTATAGAAACCATTCTTCATGATTCTTGATTTACATTAATAATGTAATGTTGCAAAGTGGAATGGGCTGCGGTTTTGTGTCAGTTTGAATGTGCTCAGTTCCCTTGACCTGATTTGGATTTTTTCCAGGTCACTGGTGTCGGGTACAACAATACTGGCGAGGTTTTGCTGGACGGAGAGGTGGTGCACGGTTTCTCCAACACCTCCATCAGCAAGATTGTGGAGGTGAGGGCTAAGCAGAGAATATTATGGGATGCACTCATGCTGGAGTGGCTGTGCGTGACATGTTGCGCTTCGTAAATTCCGCAGGCTGGTTGCGTGTGCAATGATGCAGTGATCAGAAACAACACACTGATGGGACGTCCCACAGAAGGTGCCCTCATCGCCCTGGCTATGAAGGTACGACAGGGCTTTCTAAT
>JAZGTK010010435.1:0-16396 GCA_036877625.1 Ambastaia sidthimunki | reverse complement strand
TCTATCCTTCTAACTATCTTTCTATTCACATTGCAGAAGCCTGTAGAAACTTGACTGCAGTGTATGAGTGTGTGTATAAGCCCCCACTCACTGTAAGCCACTGTGTTTAACTCTCACCATGAAGTTAGCATGTATTGTCAGGGCATGAGTGGATAATCACCACTCTAGAGAAACTTCTGGCACTCCCGGCATCATTTTTTCACTCATATTAGCTCAGTCCTTTAACAAACAGCATGAGGGGACACACAGACTGTGTGAAAGCAGCGAATATCTTCAGGCAATGTAAGCACAATGTGTACATATGCACACAAACAGGATGGCCCCCTAAAACTCACAGGGCCCAGGACAAACTCTTTATGGGTGGGTCCCCTCTTTCATTGGCCCAAAAAACTGACTGAACTACAGAAGGTCTCTCTTATCACAAGGCACAAAGATCACAAGGTTTTAAGGTCTCTTTGTAAAATTGTAAACCAGGTGTTTGGATACTTTCGGGTTTGTCAAACATTAGTGCAACATGTCCATTGTTAATTTGACAAACTACAGCTCTGCCAAGTCACCTGTGTGAATTTCAAATGTCCACTAAAACCACCTTGATTGGTTCACAAAATTTAACTGGTTCACGATTAATCACAAAAATAGTTCTTAGAAAACCATTTTGTTGGATGTTTTATTATTTAATGCAATAACACTAATTTAAAGTGAGGCTTAAGTGTCCAAATACTTTGAGCAACTGTATATAGCACATATAAAACAAATATATAGCACATATAGCACATATAAAACAAAACTTATTATGAGCTCAGAGTTGTTCTGCTGACTGCCTGCAGTTGTAATCCACTGTGTTTGCCCAACTCAAACCTGGAGGAGTGCCAGACCTCAACTCAAGGGCCCTCTTCAGCTCAACAGCTGAACCTCAGTACTCAGTGAGGGGCCTTTACACATTCACAGTGTATGTAGGGTTCACTTTAAGGACCGGTTGTGTAAAGCAATGAACAACTACAGTAATTAAAGAGTATATACATAATTTTGGTTCATGCTATGTTTAATCTGGTATATACTTATAGTAAATGTATATATAGCGTATGGTGTCTATTAGCCACAGTAAAAGCAGGGTGGTGATTGGGTGAATTTTCATGTCATGAGTGGATCTGAGTGGATGGTTTCATGTTTGCTAAGCACTAATTTCAATAATGCATGTTGTACTCGGTGTAATCATAGTGTTTCAGACTAAAACTAAATATGTTGTTTATATTTGTAATAAATGTACAGCCATCAATATCGCTTTCTATAGACTAACATCTCATTAACTAAAACAAGCCAATTCTTCAATGACATCATCTTTTAGGAAGTGACATCTTATGGGTGGGAAACCACACAAACAATAGCAATATATATTTGCAATAGATTCCTATAAATTCTGTGATGTTTTGTGCTATTAGTTGACTCGTCTCCTTGAAAAAAATTAATCCGGTTTGATAAAATTGTGGAAATCTGTATAATACATTTTCAAAAGATGGTAAAAATACCATAACTTAATACTGACACTTTATGTAAATCTCTTAAAATGTCATATAAAAACCCATATATCAATACCCATATATCACAACATTCTTACCACTGTGTAAATTATTAATAAGTAATAAATACCTAAGTCTGAGATTGACCAGAGCAAGCATAATCTTAAAGCATTCATAATGCACGGCTTACCATCTGTTTGTTTGTGTGTATGTGTGTGTGAGTGCGTGCATGTGTGTGTGTGTGTGTGACTTACAGAAATGAGGATTTGGAAGCTGCTGTGGAGAACTTCTATGTACTGGTACTCCAGCAGGCAGCCCATGATTGATATGTAAGACTGTGCATCTGTATTACGATCTCCACTGGCGGGGATCTCTCTTCTAACACAGCCCGGCCCATGCTCGCTCCACCAGGAGTGATGCGCAGAGATGTTAAAGGTCAAGAGGTCACTGTCCTAAAAAAAGAGAGGGTAGGGGCCATCGTCAACCTCAGCTAAATGTCAATATTACAGATGATTGAGTGTGTAACAGGAGATAGACGCTAAACAACGCCCATGCATAATTTAATACAAGATTCAATACAGGATTAAACACAAAGATTTAGTTTTATTGACATGAAAGAGACGTAACATTCAGACATTGCTGAAAATGTTCTTGCAAATTTGTAGTGCCAAAAATTACCTGTAAGTTAGATGCATAATTGCAAATAATTAATTTATGCAATGAAACATACAACAGTACACACACATACATATATGTACTGTATATATATGTATTGGCAGTTGGTATTATTATTATATTTGGGGGAGCGGCCATTACAAAACCCATGTTTAATTCAATTAAAAAATTTTATATAGCGCTTTTTATATGAAGCTTAAAAAACTAAAAAACAAACAAAAAGGAAAAACACAGAAAACCAGTAGATTAGGAAATATAACACATAGAATCCACAATACATGGTATTACATTTAATGTATGAACATAAGATGTATATATCAGACGCATATATCAGTCAATCACTATTTATGATACATTGTTGTACATGTTTATATTGTAATTGCTCCTCATATGCACGTGACTACACACAGTTCTCCATGTCGCATGAGATGAATGACAGTTGTCATAGTGACTTATGGGGACTGTTTGATTATTAGTGACGGAACTTGTCCTTGAACTCTGTGGATGTCAGTGGGATCGGCCACTTTATCATCAGCAGACGCTATCATTAGATGTGTCTCTGTTTTTCCCAACATATTACATGTCATGTAGAAGTGTGTGTGTGTGTGTGTGTTCAGAGGGGGTCGATACAGACCGTCCTGTATTTAATCACAGCCACAGTGTGAGACCGACAGCCACAGCCTGAGGTAATGCATGAGAGGACAACCCCACCAAAACACCTCAATCAATGGGACAGACAGAAAGAGAGAGAGAGCTTCTTATTTCATAGAACACTCAACCATTTCTCTGCACTTAATAAGCGTCTTCTGTCTGTATACTCATTCCATGTTAAGTGAGTTAAAATGGGGGTTTTGTTTCTTTCAACTGAACACATTACTGCTGCAATCACATCGTTTTGGAACAATTGTAATTATGAGATCATAATCACATTCTATGATTTTGAAATTACTGGTTTCTATAGCAACACTCTACACATGACACTACACTCATGACTCTCTACTCGGTGATGATGACAGCAAACTCAATCTCTATGTTTTTTTCTTAATTATTAAGAACAAGTTAACCATGTAACACTGGTTATGATAAAACAGCACATCAAACATAACTGTGTTGAGATATTGAACTACCTTTAATTCTTTAGGCTGGCGCTATTTTCGGTCGTTCCAACTAACAATTACGAATTCAAAAAAGAATGTTTCCCACTAGCTGGAAACTTGCAATTATGGCAATTCCCAGATAACACAGCTGAGGTTAAATTCAACAGGACAGCCGTCATCCATAATTTAGGCACAATTTAGAAAATTCCTTTTTATATAATGTAATTGCTGAGGTGTGCAGGAAACTATACTGGACTGTCTGTGCAATTTAACACAAGCCACTCTGTGGCAACACTGCATGAAAGTCACAGAACTTCCAATCTGGAATATGAGGTGTTTGTGTAGAAAATAAAATTCTCTGTCACACAGATCATACAGACCCCTGCTAAGTATCAATCTGCTTTATCGATTGTTGTGTGACAGCAGTGACACGTGTTTTGAGTTGTTTCATTGAGGTTGTGAGACAGTGTGTGTTAATGGGGGGGTGCTTGTGCTGTTGTGGGGTTCTGCAGGGCTGAATAATGGGGTGTTACGGGAAGCAGGTGGCAGAGGCCGAGCTCAGGCATTAACACAACAGATGGACACATACCGCCTCACTGCTACATATGGACAGCAGAACGACAAGCACCTAATGGAGGAAATACACACACATATATAAGCACAGAGACAGAATATAAAGGGTCTAAGCGGTTCTACTCGTTGCATTCTGGACAGCCGATCTGTCTGCGACAGCTACTAAATATTCATGTGTTTTGAGTTGCACATCCCACCTGTGACAGCACAGACAGTAAAGTAAGGGAGTGAATGAGCGTGACAGAAAGCAGACAGGAGGTTCTAATAATCTTATATACCATACAAGAATCTTATATACCATATATACACTTTATATGTGTGTGTGTGTGTGTGTGTGTGTGTGTGTGTGTATGTATAAATGCATGTATTAATTGGGATGTTTTTGTGGATTGTAATCTTTTGTTGATCCTGGAACCAGAGGTGATTCAAGGATTTCAGTCTTAGGAGGGCTCCAAAATGTTTTTCAGTATTTAGATCCAGACATTATAACTAGGGCTCTGGGAGGATTATAGATTTGTGTGCTGACAGCTGAGTTTGCACATGTTTCGGGGGGCTGAGATGAAAGACAAGGAGGATGAAGCTCTTGATATCCTGGATCTAGAATCCCATTTGCCTTGGAAAAAAACATTGCTGTTAAACAAACAAGGTCCTAACAAGATAAATTGCTTGAATGTTGATCCAGGAACATATCTTACTTGGCAAAATTATAATAAACACACCCATTATCTTCTGCATACGAATCCTGGATGAATTCAGAAGCAGTTTGACAATTATTCTTATTTTCTTGCCACAGTCTTGCTATCTTTCCCACGCGGCTACAATAATGCTTTAAAATGTGATTATGTCTGATATAACAGCTAAGATTTACTCTGTTTCACTCTGCAGGCATCTACAGAGACGTTGAGGTGTTCTCCTCCGCTCTCACTCTGCCTTTTTGAAAGCGGATAAGTGCATTTCGTTGTGGGAACGAGAAATCTGAGTCCAGGAAACAGGCCAAGCAGATAAAACACAGTCATAAACAAGCTCACACACTGAGACGAGAGTGTGTAAATTATACAGTGAGCTCACTTCTCACTGCTAACACACCAGAGATTCAGCGCTCGTTTCCATAACCTGTCAGCACATGTAGTGAGAAAAGTGCATCCTGGGATTGTATGGCTTGTTTTAGGGTTCAGTGTTATGGGAAAACCCAACGATAACTCTGGTTTTCACATGTACAGCAGTGAAGGTTCGCATGCTTGATTCTTTGAAAGTAAACTCTGTTTCACCATATGCATGAAAATGGGCAGTCAAGGCATGTACACAATGAAAACTGATCTTTTTATGGAGGCACTAACTAGTGCAAATAATTCCAGACACATTTACAGACTACGTGTACAAGTAACGCACAGTTAGAAAATAATTAGCTAATGCATAAATTCTGCAATAAATGACACCTCATGACGAGAACAGTTCTTCTCTGCATGTATGTAGCGTAAAAAACACAAGTGATAATCTATCCTGACAAATGCCTCAAATTAACAACTGCGAGTTGCGTCTACTGTAAAATTACACTTTTAAGTTTAAAGAAATCAGAGTATATGGAAATTAATAAGAAGACCACATATACTTTCATGCTGATGCTCTCTAAAAATTTGTCATAATGTGCTTTCGTTGTATTAAATTGACCCATTTGAATGTCCATTTGAATGTTCATCTCCATTTGTGATTTTCAGAAGAATGAAAGCCATACAGATTTCAAAGAACATGAGGGTGAGTAAACGACGACAGGATTTTCATTTTGGAAATCATACACACAATTCTGGTCCACTTCTGGAAACTTCTGATTCTCTAAAGGGAAACCTGAGGGCTCTAACCTAATTTCATTTCCTCTTTGAAAACAACCTGCTGTTTTATTTACCAGTTTTAGTGTAGGACACTTCAGTGACAACCAGAATGCTGTAGGCACAAAGGAATCTAAACAAATGTTCCACACAGTCTGTTAAGCCATTACACATGGTCCCATATAGCTGTTAAACAGGATCATTAAAATACTTTAGACCCTAAACAGTGACCATCTGACCCCTGTGTGACCTCAGGTGAGAATCTCTCTTACCTTTGATAGTCCTCCAACCTCCAGGTAGAAACAGATGATAAAGACATTCCAGGCCACCCACAGTGCTGTCCATACAGTGTACTGTCAAAAAGACACATGTTAGTACTTCAACAAAACACATTCTAATGTGATCTCGTAGAACAAAGATCAAAGAACCTCTGCGGATCCCCTACGGGCATCACAGACCCCTTGCTGAAGACTGCTGACATTAAAACAGCAGCTAACCATAGATTCTTCATAAGTTTTGTTTAATTTATTAAAGAATGTGCAGGTATTTGATAGAAGTTTAATATCATTTTTACCACAGCAATAACATGCTATTGGTAAACAGAAAAAACAATATTAACTTATCACCTCAATTTGTGAAACCAAACAAAAACAAAAAATGTGTTTATAGCAAAGAACTTACAATGAAAGTCTGTGTGGAAAGGCATTGTGCATGGATATATGTTAAATACACAAAAGCCCCTTCTAATCTTGTTTGTGCACAGTAAAGCACAGACAAGATTAGAAAGCTATCCAATCTGTTAACTGGTGTCCTGTTTACATGGCCATATAAAACCTAGCAACTTTGCAGAAATTGTTAATACAAATTAATTATGCATAACCGTAATTTCATTAGAACAGTAAAAACTTTCATTAAAACGGTAAAAAATACAAACTTCATTTTCCTGTTTTTATACCCTCCAGACTGCCTCACCCTGTAGACTTTAATGGTAAATGCATAGATTAGAATATCAAGATAACAATAAAAAACAAAAATCTAGCCATAACAAAAGTTAAAACCTGTGCCAAAAGCAAAGCTATTGTCTCAGTGTGATGGAAACAGATGTTAAGTAGATGCTTAAAAAGCTCTAAAGTTAGCGGTTGTTTAGCATTATAGAGCTCAGCTCTGCACCAAACTCATTACACAGCTCTTATCTTCATCATCTGCTGAGTTTTATCTGTCTTTGTTCTGCACAACTTCCCGTTTGAGCACTAAGCTGTCTGTCTGGTTGTTTGCATATTTGTTTACCATATGCAATTACAAGCAATTGAGACTTTTTGAGCCTATAAATCCTATTCAAATGTTAATCTGAATTAACACTCCACCCTGACTTAATAAAGAAGCCTGCAGCTGTCTAGTGTCATCTAAATCTTCAAATGTAAGCTTTATTCTTTTATTTTCCTTTTCATAGCTCAGGAGACTTAATCAAGTTCTTAGATGCGTCTCATTTAGGTAACAACATTAAATTCCTAAAATACAACTGTAACAATTTTTGACGTATAGTAAAGCTAATGCTAGCATACTGCAGATAATAGGGTTTTAAAACAATTTTATAATAAATTACTGGGTGCATAACGAAATCTGACTTTTGATCATAAACCTGTTATCTTATCCTGGTAAATCAGAGTAGAATTTGAGATGTTTTCTGGAACTTCTGGGGAGAGTAAGATTACTAGAGATGAAGGTTTCCTTATTTACTCCCAGTTTAGTCTCAATACTCTTTAAAAGTGACAATCGAGGTGTTCAATGATCTTATTTTCTGATTTTTCTTTTCTATGGGGAAAGACAAGGAAAAAGAATGAAACGACAATAAAAATGTACTTGTTCATTCTTGGTAACTTCACAAAGCAGATACTGAAGATTAAAAGGAATATAAAGTCCTGTTATCTCCCTCATGGAAGACCAGCGTGAGACTTGAGTCAGATAACATATTTCCCCCAAACTGTAAAAGAGTCTTTCAAAAACTTTTCAAAAGCCATTTTCTACCTAGATATAAAAAGATCACAGTGCTATTTTGTCTGCAGAAGTTTTTCACAACTGCAAAGTTGCAGTTTATCTCAGCGTCACAGAAGAAAAATGTTGTGGTCCCATTAAATGAACTTTTTTTCTTCTAACTTTTACAGAGGTTTAACTACATTAAACTTACTACTGTATTAGCCAATTCAGTATAAAGTATCATATAAAGTATAAAGTATATAAATTATGATACATATTAAAGTATAGGCATAACATTTAAATAGCTAATTAAATATGTTAGCATAAGACTAGCAAGACAGAATTGCTGGCCAAGATTCCCATTGTAAACTTGTTTCTAGTCATATAAAAGTATTTAATGTAAATGATTTTAACTTCTGACAGAAATACATGAGTAATGCATAACCAGAAGTTCATTTACCTACCTCAAAACTCAACTGACAAAATGCAAGTTGTTTTGAACCTAAAAACATTTCTTTAAATTTTTCAGTTTTTCTGTGTTTTTTTATATATCTCAATATTATACGTAAGGCTGCTTTAAAACAATGTAACACTGTAAAAAGTGCTATATCAATAAAATTGAATATAATATAATATAATTAAAGACATTTAAGACATTCAGACACTGTAGTTCTGACTAAACCGCACACAGGTCAGCAGAACTGAGACAATAAACCAAAGCTTTAATCCGTCTCTCTAAAGATGAATGTCCTGAAGGTGATGATGAATCTCACACGGCATGAGTCACGCTCTCGATCATTATTATATAGTGACAAGTGTAATTTTAATCTGTCGCACAGCAGAATGAGTCTTTGCACCACATCACACAGACACAAGCCCGAGCAGAACACCCTCACCATTCCCAGGAGTGTCAGTATCTTCAGACTATTCCTCATCACGGCACCTTGGACACTTTCTCACTGTTTCAGTCTTCTGTTTTTTGTAGCCGCCTCCTGTTGCTTTGCTTTGTTCATTGGTTTAATGCAAGTGTTTTGTGTTTAAAATTTAGGTTGCAATCAAAAGTAACTGTGTGTTATTAAATATATGATGTATCTAGTTCAAAACAAAGTTATTATTGCTAATTAAGATTGTGTATTTCCATTAGACAGCTTCAGGGATTGATAAGTCTACGAGGTCTGTAATGTTTAATTTAATTTCTGTGATGCAAATTGCTTCGTAAAGACCCCATTCATTTAAAAGAAATTGAATTTTGTGGCTTTTAGTTCATGCGTGTTAGTTCAGTGCCTGTGTAAGCGTAGCATTAGCTCTGTGCTTGTTTGCTCTATTTTATAGAGTCCTAAATATGTTTGAATATCCAAATTCATCAAATAATTTGCTTATAAAACAAAACTGAAGGCTTTATAATCGTAATAATCCTGTGAAGTTGAAGAGAAGCTGTGACACGGATTGACCGACTGCAGAACTGAGGGGAGCTGGACTCTAATCATTTAATTCATGGTAATTAGTTGCAGATTTAGAGGATTAAAATGCCATAGAGCATGTGGAGGGTGAGAGCCAGTCCAGTGGCTGTAAGGCTGTGTGCCAGAGTGAATTATAAGCAGATAACTGCGCTCAGTTTGGCTTCACTGGACTGTTTTCTTTGATCAACAGTAAGCAGATTTGCATGTGCTGCAAACCGTCATTTGCATATAAGCCTTTCTGAAAATTGTCTGTCATAAAATAATAGATCTAAACGGACTGTTGTTATTACCCAAAACAGATTGACAGAATCTCAGAAAACGTGTCAAAAACATGTCCATGTCATATTTTACCCCAAAAGAGAATATTTTGCTTGTGGGAAAACAAAACATTTTTAGGACCATTAAAACGTCATTACTTTTAAGCAACACACCAAATTTCCTAGTTATTGTAATGCAAGAAACATAACATGACATGTTATTTAAATTGTAACATGCTTATATATAAATATTTGTTGTTTCCTTTCATTTATTTGCATTGTTAATGCAGCAATATTGTAGTAATTAATAATCAAACTCTGAAAACTGGAAAATGCAACTGGATTTTTCTTTTATTTTTTCTTTAGATTTTGGACAGAAATTTGACCTGAGCATGTTTTCATGGGATTCACCTTGTTGCCACAGTAAACAGGAATACAAGCAGCACTCACCACCACAATGTAGCGAGGTCTGTACTGAATGGTGCCAAACAGGCCCAGAATGACAACCAGGATGTGGAAGAAGTTGGCAAGGATTGGAGCCCATTGGTAGCCCAAGAAATCAAACACCTGCCTTTCTAATGCCACCATCTGAAAGAGAAAAAGAGAGAATATATTAGATGAACATTACAGTTGAGGAATGGTTTGGAATAAAAGTTTAAAGCAACTCATTTGCATGACAACTCATTTTTAACTTTTTTCATTGCCTTTTATCATTTTGGTTGGAGGAGTATCAAAGGAATTTTTATGAAGAAACTTCTTCATGTGTCAAACTCGTAAACTATGGAACACTTCTAAACTATAACAACATCTTGTTTCTTTTAAATTCCAATTATCTGTGAATTAATGACATTACTTTTACACCTGGGGCTCAAATACACCATCAAACACTGTTCAAAAGCTCATGCTAAAAACCTCATTAACTAAATCTTGAATTTGTGGTCAGTGTAAATTGTGTAATTCCTTCAACACCAGCATAAATGTATCTACTGTGAACTTTTAATCCTAAATTATGAATGCCTGTTCCAGACTTAAAATGCTTAGCCACAGGTATACAGTACGAAAAACGTGTGGTGCTAGAATTTCAGTTTGTGACGAAAAAGTTAAAAATGGTAAATATAACAACAAATGTGTTTACTGGAGTGATTGAAGAGACATGTGTTATTTTTAATACAACCCCAGCAGATTTACATTACATTTCCACAAATGCCAGGCACTTATTAAGAGGCTGTGCTTGTCATGCGCTTTATTTGCCAAATCAATTTTGTTAAGCTCGCAAATATGCAAATGAAAACATTAATCCAGAGTATCCAAACACATAGTGTAAAATCATAAAAAACTAAAACCTACCCAGGATTAAATATAGGACTAGCCCAGGAAAAAAGTTTAGGGTTATTTTAGGATTACTAGCCTAGGGTTACTTTATCCCATTGGCAAAAATGGCCCTTGGTTAATAATGTGTAGTTTGAAAAGACAGAAAGTGTTCTTTCGCATAATAAGAATCCTCAGAAAATTCTAAATTTACTTAGAAGAAAATGACATGAAAGAAAGTGACTTTGGTTTACTAGCTCTTAACAAAACGTGATTTTGCATAAATCTCTGTTTGCCAAACTCTCTCCAAACACACTTCAGGCATTTTGGATGGACATCCAAATGAGGAAAAAACACCTGCTATATAATCCAGCAACAAGACCCTTATATAATTCTACACATCCACAATTTATTGCCTAGCACATATTTACTCGCATGTTTTGGCATGCTAATATGGAACACAAGGGTCGTGCCATCTCCTCCGGCACTCATGGTATAGGGCTGTTTAATGAGAACTCAGTCAGAGTGTATCGGGTGTTGAGAGTCACCTGGATAAAAGCACAGGCTGTGGGATGATGAATAAGAGGAAATGGTGGAACCCTGCATCGCTAACAAAAGGAAGTCATGCCATGACAGATGAAATGCTAATGAAATGCAAACACTAATGTCTGTGTTATTAAAAGAATCCTGTCTTACACCTTAACTCAAAAACACCTTGACTGATTTTTTTTGCAGTCATAAATGCCAGTGAAATAACAGAGATTTAAATTCTGCTTTATTTCTTTATTACACTAACATTATTGTGCAAATATGAAGGATATTAAAGACCACAGAACATTAACTGTCATGAAAGATGAAAATTCATCTCTTCCTTGAATTACTAATGGAAATATTTAATGATTAGTAATTAAGTACCATAAAAGTACCACTGAAGTAGTTTATTTGACTTATTCTCATACAAAGGCTTAGAATATACTGTACTGTAAGTCATGTGGATTTTTTTTGTGTCTGCTTTTACTGCAGAATACTTCAAAAACCACCATTTCTGTGTTTTATGGAAGAATTAAATCATATAGATTTGAAACGACATGGGGTTAAATAAATGATGATAGAATTTTGTAGTTCATTTTTGAGTGTGCTATCCCTTCAAGACATATGTAAGCAACTACATGTTATGTTTGTTCCCATAACACAATCAATCATTAAAGCATTTGGCAGACACTTTCACCCAAAGTCACTCTGTGCATTTAAGCTATATATTTTATCAGCACACTATATGAGCTCCAGCAAAATGATCAGAAGCACTGAGACATTTCCAGCCAAAACGGTACCGAGTTATCAAAACAGACACTGTGTTTGGAGACACTATGCCTGGTGTTCGTTAACTCCATCTGAAGGAAGTAATTGAATAAATAAACTTGGAAGTCTGGATTCTGCAATTAGAATTGAGTTCTTTTCTATTTACTACCTGTCTGTCTCCCTGACATTTCAGAAAACACAAGATCCATCAAGACAAAGTTCTGGGAAAAATCACGAGTTCTGGGAATTGTGAGTCTGTGGGCACATCACAGACCTGGCACACACAATGAAGTGTCTGAAAGATGGCTTGATCAGTGCTGATCAACTTGGACAATGCTTGAATCAGACAGCAGAGGCAGATCTTTCCTACACACACATATCTAAATAAGGACATGCCCATAGACTTTCATAGACCTCTATTGTTTTTTATACACAGCTAGTTATAAACAATATCACCTAACCCACACTCTAAATGTAACAGAAAACTTTATTTACTCTTTAATTTACTCTTTTACATTAAATAATGAGCATGTGCTCAAAAGAGGTTTTGCTGAGATATATCAGGTTTTGCTGACTTTTGGGTACAAATTTGTCTCCATTACATGGTTAAGTAAACTCCCCCACACACACGGTAGGGTAGTGAGAGCAGCTCGTGACAAAAATGACACACAAGCAACAGATCAGAAGAGAATGAGTAGAAAAGTAAATGGAAAGAAAGCCTGTAATGAGGGAGATGGAGACACAGGCAAGAGATGAAGACACAGGCAAAGGAACATCATTAAAAAAAAAACCTTAGCTTTATGCAAATGAACAGTGAAGTGAACTAGTGATTGGATGAAGAGATACCTTACTTACCGGCCAAATATCCGATCCCACATGCCTAAAATAAATCTGGTCCAGTCAGTACAGCCCAGAGAATATAATTCACTGGTATGACTCATCATATGATTTAATTAGAGGGTTTTGTCATGTTCTATTAAAAACATCAGTCACACAGTTTAGCTATTACACCAGTCACCTCATAATTCCATCATTACAGAATTATCGAGCTGTTTCTGGGTCAGCTCACTTTTAGCACTGACTTATGGCTTTAGGGAAAAACTCTAATACAAACTCTATTAAACTCTAATTAAAAAAGCAAACAGTAGCAACCTGAAAAAAATGCAACAGAACAAAAGACCAAGGAAATAATTAACAAGCAGCAACAAAATTGGGGTGGCAATTAATTATATTCATTTGTAAATAATTGACTCATGAAAAATCTGTGTTCCACATCGAATTATGTAGGACGACACCCCCTTAAAAACTACTGGCACCCTTTTGTGTCAGCAAATCTATTCTGAAGAAAGGTTTTTCTTTAAACTAACATGCACTGCATGTGCACAATAAGACCAGCAATGTGTATTTTATACATAGCATCAATTTTCGAATTGACAAGGTTACACTATGCCATGTCTTAAGTTCTGATAACCTACCATAAGCAAATATTAAGTGACCACAGTTTGACTTGGCAAAGAGTAATGATAACAAGCTAATGGCTTCTCGCCTGAGAAATCAAATTTAGTCTTACGACACTCAGAAGGATAGCACAAGCAGTGATACCTGACGCATTAGTAATAAGCAGCCAAAATTCAGAACAACAGACTCTTATTTGTTAATGTTGGGATTAGGCTAATCCACTTTAGGAATGTGGTAGGTGGTATAATTTTGCTGGTGGCAGAGGTTGGCATAGCCATGATTCCTTTTAGAAACTTGCCACACAAATTGTGCTTATCACAAATGCACACAAGACACACAATTCACAGTTTATTTTAATGGAGATTGACGTTAGCATATTGCTATTAGCATAATACTCTAATAAGTATGAAAGGACATATAATTCCACATCTGTCTACTCCATCTGCCATCGTTCTTTGTTTTTCCACTGACTTGTTGCAGTGCATTCTGGGATAGCCTCAAAGAACACATGCTATGCCGCCATTCTTGGCCACATGCTAGACATCAACATAATTGCTAATAATTGCTACCTACTGTCTGGAACAGCTTTCGTGTTGGGAGTACACACTAGCCAACAACCATGAAATACATATTAGCGAACCGTATATCGCTACAAAGGGCTGTAAATAAAACACATACTTGTAACTGTGAGAGTTCCTCTTGTTCTCACTTTATCTAAACCACTTGAAAGTTTAAGTGTGAGATATAAGTTTAAGTGTGAGTAAATGAGAGACGGTGTGTTTAGCGTTTCACACATGCACTAAACCGCTAATGATCAAGAATGAGAACGTTCCCTTCCTCTGTCACTTGTGGGATTCATTAGCACATGCTGGAATGGATGAATGCTTTTAGAAGCTGAAAGATGAAGCAGAGGTTCTTGGCAAAGCATTCCGATCTCCATCATATCAAATTCACTCCCGCTCTTTAAACCAGCCATTTCCCCTAGATTAGCTTCAGCTAGCCCACAGTTCAACTTGTAATTGTAATGCTGCTTTTTTGTCCTTGATTGATTACCGTTGGGCCATGCTCCAGAGTGGTAATCATCTGTTTAAACTGGCGCAAATGGTATAAATGCATGCGTATAAGCCTTTAAATCTTGTGGAGAAGATACTTAGGCGTGCCAGAACGTGGGTAGCATTGTGAATGGGGACCAATAAGAGAAAGAAAAGCATTTTCTATCTCTCTAAAGCATTAAGTAACAATCAAACAATCCTTTGTTCAGTGCTATTACATCTGCACAGCTGTTTAGACACATGTTTGGCAGGGGGATCCTATTAAACATTCAAAACATTCAAACGAGTCAAAAGTTTGCACACCCAATTTGTTTTTTATGGTCTTAAAAACCTTTTGATCTAAAGGTTTATGCTTAAATGTTAAAATAAGTTTGGTTGACAAACATAAATTGGGCATAAGTATGAATTGGGCATAAGTATGAAAAGCTGAATAATGAGTTGGACTGAATAATGAAAGAAATAGAGTCAACAAGGCCCAGTATACTATTGATCTCTTTTAATACTTTTTAAACAACATGTAAGGTTTCCCTCGTGATTGGTTGGTTGACTACTGAGTGTGCAGTAGTTTGTGTGAGTAATTTTTGAGCCCTACTCCTATTTAAAATATCTCGAAATTGTAACACAAAGAAAATCAACCTGATGTGTCCAAACTTTTAAGTGGTAGCGTAGATCCTACAGATTCTGTAAATGTAACATTATGCAATATGCGACATTAAATGTTTAAACATAGTTGTTACATTCAGCGTTATCACGTCCAGTTATCATCATCACCCCAGAAATAGAAGGTTAAGTTGTTATAATGTACACGTCACATATACACGGCATATATACTGCTCATTTTGGCAACTGTAGTAGCATACTAGAGATCGAGAGAGTATGAGTAGTATACTAATATGTTATCTGACACACACACACACCACCCTCTGTGCTACATTTCCAGCTTTCTGAATGATAGAGAGGGTGTGATTTCCGAATCATGACCCATGACAGCATCCAGCTATCCCCCAACATCAGAGAGATGAGTTGCATTAGAGAGGTCACCCATCCTCTCTACTGATAAAATGAAGCCTCTGTTTTCAATCCCTGATAACACACCCGCTGTACAAACATCACACACAGATACAAAGGTTTAAATTAAACCTAAAGACATTAAATGTTCTTTCCATGGCCCCTTTGTTTTAGTGTTACTGTTTCTCTGTTCTCTGCCCACAGCTAAAATCAAGCGCATAAGGTAATTTCTTTCCTTGCCCTTACCCCACATATACAATGTGCAAAATAACTAACAACTATAAGTGGCTAAAACAAATGCTTACAAAGTGTTCTTGTCTTTTGCAGTACAGTATCAGTACACTAAAGTATCAAAAAGAGCGCTTTCTAGTACTGTGGTTTTACCTCACAATTGATCTTTAAACACAGATAAATCCTATTTATTCTATTTAAAATAGGATGGGTTCCCTATTTTACGTAATGTATAAGATACAATAACATTAAAAAACAGTATATAATCAAAGACAGTATAGCATCAGAGACAGTATAGCATCAGAGACAGTATAGGGCCAGATACAGTATAGTGTCAGACACAGTATAGTATCAGAGACCGTATAGTATTAGATACAGTATGGTGTCAAATACAGTATGGGGTCAGATACGATATAGTCTCAAAGACAGTATTGTATTAGAAACTGTATAATATTTTTTACATTACAAATAGGTGATGTCCAATCACTAAAAATCACAACTCTCAAGATGGAAGTTCTGCCTTTCAGATAAAAGAGTCAATTTACATCTTGTTTGACAGAAAAGCAAACTTTGCTTTAGTGGGACTTTATTGTATTTCACACCTATAGTCATTTTTAAGGACAACATTGTCAGTTGGACCATTGACCATCAATGACTATGAAAA
>JAZGTK010010434.1:0-16397 GCA_036877625.1 Ambastaia sidthimunki | reverse complement strand
TGAGCCGAACAGAACCAACCCGCCAAGAGTCTTTATCACTCACACATTCCACTCATACTGCCCCCCCGATGCACAAGAGAGTACATTCCCCACTATTCACCCTGTCCAGCAACAGGGCCGATCTCTGTCTCTGCTTCTTTATTGCACCTGCCTTGTGTTTCTGCCCCCAGCTGACGCGCAGAAGCGAGACAGAAGTTGCCGGAAAACGACAATTCCTGGGTGTCACAAAAAGTGAATAGCTCTCAGCACCTGAGGAAGGTCTTGTTCTGTTAGGGTGTCTTGACAGCTGATGTGTCCTGGAGGAATGACGCCTCCCGGGGCACGATGTCAGTCAAGCGTAGGAAGCACCAGTCAACGTGCGCATGCCACCCAAAAGCTGCACCGCGGATAAGATTGTAATCTCTTTGAGGAAAAAGTGGGATAACAAGGGCTTTAGCTTGCTTATCCGTCTCATGCCTCAAAGCAGGGATATGTCGCTCAGCAGAGAGGAGCTACTAACAGGATAAGACGTCTCAATCCTTAGGGGAAGTGATACAAATTGGGAGCTAATTCTATTGTCTTTTATATACCCAGCTATTGTACCTCCATAAAGCTTCAGTCTTCGACAGCAACAGTGTTGCTCTTTCAGAGTCCTGGTAGGTTTGCTTGTTTTGGGCTTGGCCTACCCATGGAGAGGCTGTTCTGAGCTTGCCTGGCCTGCTGGGTAGGGGTAGGTTTTAGATCAGCTTTCCTGCCGTGCTTGCCTTAATGTGAGCGACAGGAGCCCCGGCCCAGCTCTGCACAGACCCACTTCACCTGCAGCTTCCTCTTGACTCCTACAGCCACTGATTGACACTTGTTTAAGAGGCCCGTTTTCATGAAGACATTTTACATATGTGAGGTGCCTCCTTCCTGTTATGTCCTCCCTCCCCTGACTCTCCTGATTGTGTTGATGGGTGCAGGTGGCAGCATGGCCTGATATGAGCACATATCAGCGGGATTAGCTACTGATTGAGAAATAAGGGTCACAACAGCATAATTGTCTTCATATGGCTCTAGTTTAATGGACTCAAGGAAGTAGAGCTTTAAACCTGAATATGGACCAGGAATGTTATGTGGGTGGCAAGATTAATACTAATTGACAAATAATTGAATTTCTAAATAATAATGTTCTTTATTTAGTTTAAACATTCTTCTACAAATTATATAGAGACAATCATCTGAAGGTGTAATAGAATTAAACAGCAAATATTTATTTACATACAGTGGCCTAAAAAAGAATTCAAAAACTTTCAGACACAGAACTAACAACACTTTCTAGCCATTTTATGTTTACTTTTATCAATTTGTCAAGGTCAGTCATAGTTAGTGTATCATGTAGTCTACATATCATGTAGTCTAAGTTCACACAGGTGTCCTAGTAGAGTAACCTGTATATAACTATATACTATTGTAAGTTATAGCTAGAAAATGTCCAAATATGTTTTATGTTCATTCTTAACAATATATCTGTTGTTTTATTATCTTTAAATGAAATTATTATTATCTTTCAATGAAATGTTAATAAATTGTGGTTTATGTAATACACATCAATGTTTTTATGTGCACTCATTATGTGAACTTTGTATGTAAACAATAAAATATATATTTTAAATGACCTATATGTAAAACAGAGAACAGATTACTTTGTAAATGTGCTCAGCACATAATAAATATCAATTAAAATGTAAATGCTAAATTTAAGGGCCAATCCAGCTGATGAGTCTAATTGGAGACAAGACGGGATTTTGACGGATCACTTCCTGCATGAACCTCAGCGTGTGTTCTGACTCAGTTAGTTGACAATGGCTGTTTGTAGGAATAGGCTGGGGTGTGGGACCACTGTAGGAGAGCATTGACGGTTTGTAGATTTAGGCTGATTCAACCCTTTAGGGGGCCGTCAGAAAGCAGCAGCTTAATGACAAGCAGAGGAAAAGACCCCCGAACACTGACATGGTACCTTTCAACTGCTCTCTTTTAAAGCAATAGTGACCCCAGTAATTCTTTTATCATTTTCTCACCCTCAGGTGAATGTTGGCTGATCATTTTCATATATTAACAGTAAATAAGAACTAATTGTAATGTCTAAATGTACTTATATTTTTGAAGCTTTTTGTTATCCTGAGCCAGAACCGGTCTCTATTAATTTTCAATTTATATATACATAATGTACAGTTATAAATAAACAAAGTTTGCCCAGCATTAGGAGTTTACTATACTGTAAGCTTTTTGTTTATATTTAGCATAGAGGAATATGAGTAGTGGTGACCCTCTTTCTTGTAAAACAATCAGTCAACATATAAAGCAAATCCTGTTCTACACCACTGTCAGTAAGAGGGGGGTGCCTGAATGACATATATATGTTCTGCCAGACTTAATTCATTCGTCATGCTGCTTGTACATTAAAGCTGCTGTAATCCTGCATAACCTGGGCAATGGTCTTAACTTATATCCCATGGAGGTGTTGAGGAAGCCAATGCTGAATGATTGGTCTGCACATTACAGTGGAGCTCTGCTTTGGCTGGTGTCATTCTTACCTGTGTTTGAGTTACAGACTCTGTTGGGTTTATGTGAGTGAGTGAAGTCAAGGTCAATTCAATGTTTCTCTGGCTACATACCTCAGTGCTGTTCAGCCACAACCTCTAAATGATTTCAGATGCCTGTCTGGCACTCCTGTCCACACGTTTTTATCCTGAATTCTCATGTCAAGTACTGCCTTGAGATGTTTAGTTCATGAGTTTTTATTTAATGGCATTACCCTGTCATGCAATATGCACCACACCCTCAATTATTAGTAAGGGTCCAAAATTAACACTCACCAAGTGCCAAATGTGAGTAAAGATTGGCCTGGTAACTAAAAAATGGATGCTTTTTTTAAGCTGAATTGGGAGGCTGATTCTCTGCCCCTTGCAGATGTGAGTAACGTGCACAATTCAAATAAAAAACACACTGTCGACAAAAGAAAACATCTGTCATCCTCTAACACTTTTACCTCAGTGGAAAATGTATCATTAAAAGTTTGTGGAAGATGTTTGAAGATTTTTTAACAAATTTCCATCATATAAAGCACAGGGTCATGAGGCCTAAGACAATAGTTGTATTTATTTTGAATAACATGTCAAAAGTTAATTTTAGGTTATCTATACGGTATCATTTACATCTCACATCCATCTGTTGTTTTTCACTATTAGTCTAGAATGCAGCTGGCCCCTGTAGGTGGATTAAATACATGGTGATGCTGTGAATTTACATTCCTGAGTTTGTTTATTTTGCTACAGTGGTTGTTGAGGGCCGGTTCGGGCCCTAAAGAACACAGTGATCTCATTGTGAAGTTTGTGGCCTGATACTGTGATTGAAAAGCACAACGTGCCAAACAGATGTAGGGGCCGCACTCTCTTGCTGAGCCCACTCTGCCCACTGCCAAGTGCCTGAACCCTAGAAACAGGTGGAGGGTCCTACTAATCTCCTATTAAAGTGGAGAAACATTTTAGCTATGCTTATGCTCTGCTCTGTTTTTCTAGCCCTCGACTGAGCACTGCCTTTCATTAGCTAACAGCCTTATGCTTACAGACTCTAAGTGCTCCTGACTAAGAGATAAAGGGGACCAAAAAGAAGATGTAGTGCTTCTCTCATGATAATTCACACTCCAAAATTGGTCATCAAAAACATTTAATAAAACATTAACCAGGATCATTCTGATCAATTAGAGAATTAAAATGAACTTAAAGGCTCTCTCTGATAAAAGGTGCATTTAACTGAATAGTTGCATTACTTATGTGTGTACTAGTGGTTATATCTTTGGAGGGCCCTTGACAGCGTCATATGGACTTATATTTTTTCTTTCTCCTTCCTTTGACGTCACAGCTCATGCGCTATTCTGGGGTTACAATATATCATTAATGAAGGGCTTGAAATTGTGCACATTGTCCAGGTGCCATTAGCCAATCAGCATTACCAGGATGTCATTTTCCTGGCAAGAGTTCCAGAGAGATCATTCAGGGAACACATATACTAATAAATTATATACTTTGGATATATACTTTGTATATATCCAATATATACTAGCCAACTGTGTATATGTAAAATCAGTCACATGGCATATACAGATCAGCTTAAAAACCAACAAAACTGAGTCCCCATAAAAAGGACAGCATCCAGGTTAAATACTTTTGAGGTTAAATGAACCTGGAACAGTTTAGGTTAGAGTAGAATGCCTTAGTTCAGGCAAACAGTTCTACCCACCCTAATCTCATGTCAGTTGATGAGCTAATGCTATTATGTCCAGCCAGATCAGCCTTACAAACACAGAATTCTGTTCTGTTCTGCAAATTCTGTGCAATTCAGTGGAACTCAGAACACACTTCACCTTGAAACTGAGATCTGTCTCACAGTGGAATGAAAATGAATCAGAGTTCTGATAAACCAGTCCAAGAATCAACATGCTACGCTCACGTCCTGTGCTGGATTCCACCTGCTCGCTTTATCCATCATCAGACCACAGACTGCTCAGATGCAAGCAGAGGAAGTGGACGTGCAAATGGTTGCAGGCCCCCCTAATGAATCTCTTCCTCTCATCGGATGACCACAAGTCACGCTGATTATCACCACTAATGAAAATGTTTGGTCTTCAGCTCTGAGGAGGAAGAAGGGAACTCTCACAGGGCTTCCTAAATATTGTACCATTTCCAAACTTTATACTATACTAGACTCTATACTAGTAGCCAGAGCTCAGATATTTGCATAAATAACTTGTATTAGTGTATGAGGCAATCATTTGTATCAGTGTCTAAAATTAGGTGTCACAGCCCAGTGGACAGTCACTTCGTAAGTTTGGAAGTTTATTTTGAATGTTTATACTGTAGCTAGGGTTTAAAGTTAAGGTTTAAAGTTTTAGGGGAAGAGGCTTTATATTGGACTCTACAGCCCTGCTCAAATTTCCAACATAGTATTCACAGTTGTGACAACAATAAGATGGACAGAGTTTGGAATAACATTTTGTAGAGTGAGCAGGCATTTTAAATTTGCTTAGAATGAGATGATCTTGTAAGAAATAGAAGTCTGATTTTGTATACTTTTCCTTCATTTATATAAAGAGACAGATCATAATTCATAATGCAATTTTTATATTACGAGGAATCACATTTTCCATGATCTTTTTAGATAAAAAAGATTTTTTTAGGCAACCTCAAAACCTGCTTCCCAGTTTAATAAATACCATTTGTTGAAACTAATCTTACAAACATTTGTTTCTGACATCAAACAGATGAATACATCAGCACATGATCATTGTCATTAACATGAAATGACCCCTACTGAGTGATCAACAACAGTTATAAAAGCAGAGAGATTGCTAAACAGGTCTCTGAGGCAATTATTGTGTATTTTAGTAGCTATAAGTATATTTAGTAGCTACCAGTTATTGAACCAGGCTAAAAACATATATTGTCAAGTTTTTGCATGCCTTCGTGAACTGTAGCCTTAAATTAGATCTTTACTAGACCAATGTAGGCATGGTGCTATTATGTCTATATTATACAGTGGTGTTATTTATATGTTGCTAAAGTTTGTGTGGTCTTTTGTAACAGGAGTACTACATACTCAAGTAATCTTCCTGGTAGATATTATTTAGACATAAGACATGATTAAAGGCAAGAGGATATTTTCTCTATTATACACATTAGTCACATATGCCCCAAATACAGTTTTAAGACAAGAGACCTCCACATGCACAGTCCTCCAAGTGTAGCATGAAGCTGCAGTCAGAGGTTGTTTGCTTTAATGCAGGGTAACGTGGACTGGACTGTTTTATTTCTATTTTACAATGTCCTAGAGGGGGTTGTGTAGCTATATGGTTAAAGCATTGGACTTGTGCCAAATCATAACTATTGTACCTCTGACTAAGACACTGAGTTGTTCCAAGGAGACAGTTTCTGTAACAAGAGTTTTATAAGTCATGTTATTAAAACCATCAGCCAAATTAGTAATTAGAGCAAAACATTTGAAGACTGAGAAATTACAACGTCCAACATGCTCAGTTATGCTTTATTGACTTCTTTGAACTTTTTTTATCTTATGAATATCTAAACCACAATTGTCAGAGATGCTTCCAATAATGTAGCTCTTTTCATTTATTCTATTCGATCCAAAATCTATTGTTTAATCCAGAACCAAACCATCATCTTAATGTCAGTATCAACATATTAAACAAAGTATAGCCACTGTCTTTTGTTAAATATTTGATAGCATCATTAGGCTTTTATTGCACAGTGTGAAATAGGGGGAAACTACACTGTCATTAAGTGTGAGGTATGTGCTCTCATTATGCTGTGGGTGGGCATGGGCTCTGCAGGTGGAGTGAACAGTAATGTTGATAGGATTTTCCTACGGTTGATTTCGAGCACTCATCAGTGTTGACTTAAGCCCATGTATTAGGTCTATGTTTCACTTTACTTTACTAGCATGCCAGCTTTCAGCCTTACCACAAACCACATGTTCACACCAATCATTTATCAGTGCTGTGCAAATATGCATTTTTCTGCAAGCACACACCACATGAATGCAAACAATTTTCCTTGTGTGTTGAAGAACTTAATCCTGCCATGTTTTTATTGTAGGACATTAGACAGGTATTCTGGAATCTATTAGTAAAATAATTTTCTTCCAAAGAATCAATAGCTTAAGGTGCACATATCTTAAATAGAGAAGATCTTACATGTTACAATTGAAGTACAAAAATAAGCAGGAATACATCAACAGCTTTTAACAACTAGTCCAACATCTGTGACAACACTGGAAATCTTTGTTGTCATTCAGGCAATAGGAAGACATAAAAAAAAAATATATATATAATAATATAAATATATAACAAATATATAAAAAATTTCACCTTTTACCAATAATTCACCTTTTACCAAATTTCTTATGAAACATAATTTGTAATTACAACCAAATTGCATTAAATTAGAAAAATACACAATAAAAAATGTAGTCACACGCTTTTGCACCACATTGTGTATATGTGCATTTTATTTCTTGACAAATGCATTTTTAATAAGAGTGGCATTCAAGAAGTCTAAAAGCACTTGCTATGGTCTGTGGTCACTTGCTATTAATGTACTTACATATGATTCCTCATTTCAAAACAATGTTCAATCTAATGATTGAAAAATCACAAGGAATTAAAAGTGAATGAAAATCACAAAATTTCCCACAATTTTTTATAAATCAACAAATGTTCTTTTGAGTTAAACAAAAGTTTAAACTTACTAGTAGTACTTCCCTGTGTAAGCTGTTCTCCCCTTATGACACAAAACAGTCTGTTTCAGTTCATTTAAATACTGAATGGTCAATTCACACTATAAACAAACAAGCGCGCCAATCATACGCAGTTTAATTCAACCACCACGCTCCATTTACTTCAACTTAGGAGGGTGTTGACATATATTGGAAGGAAAATGGACCCTGCCTTTAATTTCCAAACAGAGCCATAGGGAAGCATTTTATCTCCCCGGCTTGCATGAGGAAAGTAAATTAGCTAAAATGTATCACTCAAATAGAAAGGCATATTGGCATGTGGATATGAGAAATCAGATCAGGTTTGGTTAAAGTGGTTTTATGATTGCCATATGCTCCTCGATTCTACTGGACACACTGTGCAGCGCCTAATGTTGCGGGATTCCTTGTATTTAGTCCGTTTCACTTCCTGGCAGTTGGCATTGTGTTGGTGATTGTTAGGCTAATCATCAGCTCAATTACTCAGGAATGTGGATGAGAGACGAGTAAGAGAGCTCTGTTTAGACAGATCAGCACTCCAGCCCTGTCCTGGGGCGAGAAGTCAAGCCCCTCTGCTGACAGACCCTCTTGTACTAACTTGGGAATTTGACACTATGCTTTTTTATGTAGTTATAGAGAATTAAGTGCACAAATTTGACACTTTGACCATTTAATCTGTTTGTTTTCTTAAAATAATTAAGTAGGGACTAAACGGATCATTTTTAGGGACTAAAATGATCTAGTTTTCAATATAATTAACAAATAACTGCAGTTTCAGGTAAGTGGAGTTGTGTGCAGTCAACTGTCTGTTTAGCCAATCAGTGATCGAAAGAATTAGAATAAAATATGACTCAAGTCCTCAGACCTCTGTGGTGAATTGGCATGGCCCCCCAGCCTTACGCAGAGTGCTTTTGTTTGACACACAGTAAACCCATTCATTTGATTTAACTGACTTTAAAAGAACTATTTGGGCTGATTGGCTGATTCTAACTGTAATGAAAAGAATTTATTCATAGGCTCACTCCAGCACTTGGGCATAGAACTGGCAAGTATGATGGGACAAAAAGCTCTTGAAGGTTTTACTGTTATTGAGTGTTGTTTGTTAATAATTAGGCCAATTTAGACTCATTAAAGAATAAAATTGATATAGATTTGTAGGAATACTGCGCTTACTGTTTTCCATCCAATTCTATATTACATTTTATATAAGTCTATTAATTATATGTGTTTCATCACATTAATATGATCAATATTGTATCATTATACACACACACATACACACACGTGAGTATTATATAATTTTATCATTCATATTATCACTTACATGATATTATAATATTATTATCATTATATATTATTTTTAAGCATGGGTTAGGAGTCGTAAATGCCACTGTATTTGGATGTCTCACAGGCACATACTTGTAATTTGTATGGATGTTGGCTCAAGAACATACTCTATCCTGTATCAGTATCAGTGTGGTTTAAAAGTGTCTTTTGATGTCCCCAAGGAATTAGCATAGAAGTGCATTATATGCTAATGTGAAGGCTGTGGCCTCAGTGCTTGGAGTCCATGATCCAGGCAGGGGCTCCATGTCTCCAATGGATGGTTTCCTGAAGGAGGGGCAGAGCCTGTGGAGCAGCCCAGGAGAAGAAACCCAATTTCCTTGTACACTGCTGAGATAGCATGAGCCAGAGAAGAAACTAGATCATTCCCTTCTACTAATGAGAGGAAACTTCATTTGGACTTGCATTGCATATTTTTTAGCCACAATATAGTCATATATTGGTCATTAATTTATATAAAAAAGACAAACAGATGACATTTGAACTACACTTTTTAAAATTTGTTTCAATGTATGGTTTAATCATGAATGTAATGGCACTTTAGTGCTGCATCATCACTATGTTAAGTTCATGTACATGTTTCTATATCTTGCAAATGTTAACATTTGGTTTTGCAGATGTATTGAATATTAACATTGTGATTTCTGCTGGTAGACTAGTAATGTTTTGCAGCATATGCATTAATTTTACAACAAATATTTGTGTGTGTATATATTGTGTATTTTTGGTGTATTTTGTGTATAATTACAAGTAGATTACATAATTTCCAGTTATTGTTGCAAGTTTAAAACCTAATAATAAATGCATTTCATTACTGTATTTCATTTATTATGAAATACAGTATCAGTCTAGGGAGAGCCTCCAGAACAATTTAAGTGATTTGAGTAAAAATCTAAACTGTTGGTTGAACGGGTCATGCAATTACAAGACCAAAACATAAAAGTAGTCCAAATGAATTGTGCATTATATTCTAAGTCTGATGCTATACAATGGAAACTGAAATTCTTGCATGACTGTCGTGGTCACTTATATTGTGGAAAATACAAATAACTATAAATCATATAAATAAATAATTTTGTGTTCAACAGAATACAGTAAAATTGAATTTCTAAACGATGGTGATAAAACAGTGACAGAATTTTCTATGCTTTAATAATAATAACCATTTTGATGGTTTCATTATACAGGAGATGTTGAGATGTTGTCTTTGCAGCCTCCTATACAGGAAACACAGAGTATCAGAGCCCATGTGGTTTCTGTTGATCATGTTACTCTTGTGGAGAGAAGTTGAATAGCTGGCAGGTCTCTGTATCCCTCATTTATCTGCTGCTTTGCTGTCTGTTAGGGGCACTTGAGAATCTCTCCTTTGATCACAGGGACAGCTCTCTGCATCTCAGAACTTATATAATCAAGTACAGCAATTAGCAAATCATAAGGATGCTGTATCCATCTATACGAGCAGCTTACTAGAGCACTAGAGCAACATAACAGCCATTATTCAAGTCCCGTAATTTTATTTTAATGATCAACATTTTTTAATGCTCAACATGGAAAAACGCAGACTAAAGTACCATACAGATGCAGGATTGTGCTCTTGTGTTACACAAGATCGCTTTATCATCATTTTAATTAAATCATTTTTATAACGACAAAATCCTAATAATTAAATAAACAAGGTTTTCAGTTATAGTCTATGCTGCGGGTTTAGGAAATATAGAATGACAGTTTCTAATTATGCCTTAGTGATGCAGTTGGTGAGGTTCTAAGGTCATTGCAGCCACCTGGCCAGAAATGTCACCCCTAAACCCTGCACTCACATCAGCTAAACTTCTTCACTCACAACACAACCGGTCCAACAGCTGTCTTTCACGAAGAATATAATGCAATATCTGGCACTGTGCTTGTATAAAAATATTTAAAGCTGCAGCTCTCCAAACTAATGTTAAATTTCACACCAGTGCATATTCTGCGTTCCTCGCATTCTTTGGATTTGGGTCGAAGTTACATGGCGAGGCCTATCTCCACATTCTTTTGGTTTATCACTATCTCTATTAAGACATATCTGCAACCGATAAGACGAGTCTGTTTTAACTTCAATTGTTCAATTTGTATTTGATTGAACTTCCTATAGCCAGACAGGAAGCACATACCAACTTCTGACATTTAAGAGCACTCACACAAACATTTTTGGATTATAATACAGTTTATGACACATCTCAGATTTTGTGGCTTTGTGGGAGATGAAGCTAAATGTGAACGGAATGACACTGTCCCTTCTGGGATTTTGTACTCTCTGGATTTTGTTTCCAAAATTGGTCAAAACTCTATAAAAGTTAGCAATGCAATGTAACCCCTCTTTTGAATATTTTTAAAGCTACTGACTCCTCAAATGCCTTACATCCTATTAGCAAAAATGAATAAATCATTTTATGGCAATAACATATGAAATTATAAAGCAGGTTACGGGACAGTATTTAATGATTAATGATTTAATTATTTGAAGTATTAATGATTTCAATGCACTCAAACAACATATTGTTTGCCAATAAAACTTAGCAGTTTATTATTAGCAGTAAGACTAATGACTTATTTTTCAAAGGCAAGAAATTGTGACACCAAAAATAATTGATAAACACATATTACAAACAGAAAAATAAAGTCAGTAACATCACAAGACTACTTTAGACAAATATATTAAAGTAAATAAAGATTTTTATTTAAACAAGTCCACTGTTTGTCCAACATTCACACGTCTGCCTTTAACTGTACTGAGACAATCAGTCCTTTCAGAACCTGTGGTAAGTACATTAATGCAGCTCCAAAGCATTAATCAATGAGAAAACCTCCCTTGAGTAAAGAAAGAAGGAAATGTACCTCTTTAACCTCATTTGGGGTGTGTGGCATTGTTGTACAGTAGATACCACTTTGTAGACTGCAAAGCTCTTTAAAAGCCCAGATGGCAGAAGAGTCCTCCAGATTTGGATCTGATCTCTGTCCATGAGCACACATTAAGGGCACAAACTCAGACAGGGTGGTATGCTTAACAAAAACACTCGTTTTTTCCCGAAGCTGTTTTTGTGCTTGTCTCACTGATAAAGACTGATGTTTCCCTGAATAGTTTCCAAAAAATCTTGTGGGGAAAGATTCCACATGCAGCATTGTGGGCCCCAACAGAAGTGGTCCAGTCTGAGGCATGAAGTCCCAGTGAATCTCCTTTATTTCAGAACCAAACACTGGCTTTTGCTTTATCTTGCTCAAGTGCTGTGGGTGTAGAAATAAATCATGATGTTAAAAGCTTTTCTTTATCCAACACCTTCACATTGGTGTGATGTTACAAATGTGTCAACCGGTATGGTTTTGCATAACTTTCAGCGGGCTAGAATGCTTTATGTCATGACATGTGAGAATAATGAAGTAACATGAAGTCACACGAAATAGAGAGCAACTAGTCCTAAATAACTCAAAAGATGAGAACTTGTTTTGAAGCAGTGTTCATTGTGCCACACTGTAAAGCTGTTTAGTTGTTTACGGTTGCAGAGCAATTTCGCAACTTGCTGAATTAATATAAAATTGGCTATTTTACAATGACTTCAAGCGTGACTCATCCAATCTGAATTTTAGAATCAGAATTTTCTCTTTAGTAATGTTTTACTGTTTTAAGTCTATTGATGAACTCAAATTGTGAAACTGTTTTTGCACTGCTGGTAGAAGTATTATTTATTTGTTATGAATGAGATGAAATACCTTTTTTGTTCAATACAAAAACAGGCATTGCCATGGTTATTTAATATATTACACATTTTGTGTGAGTCACACTGACACCGTTATGGTCATATAAAATTACTCACACTGTGCTAATTCATTTGGGTCATACCACCCACCCCTACTTTACATAACACTGCAAATAAACTTTTTTTTAGAAAAGTATGGAAACATGAATTTTTTAAGTCTAAAAAGACTTTCATAATATTATCTCACCTGTATCATAGATATTCACTGACCCATGGAAAGAAGCAGGCCAGGTAGGTGCTGGGATGCTGCTCGGTTCCAATTCTGTCTTGATTCCATCTGTGCAGGAAGTAGGGCTACAAGACGCCCTGACACCAGGTAGCAGAAGGGGGCTGAAGCGAGGGTCCAGAGCAGGGCTGTGAGCGTGATGGAGCATGTGGTGGGCGTGAGAATGTGGATGCGGGTGCCGTGGATGCATGTGAGGGTACATCTCATGTACGTGGGCGTATCCTGCTGCGGCCTGGGCTCCCAGGCCATAGTGCCAAGAGTCAGTGAGGGCAGAATGAGGGGGCAGGCCAGTCTGCGTGAGGTTGTGGCTACTCCAGATGCCAGTGTCTGCGGTGTGGAAGGCTGTGGTGTGGGGGAAGTCAGGGTGAGAGGAGGGGATGCAGGGGCTGGTCTGAGATGGGTAGCTGCTACCCCAAAGAGACGAAGATACAGAGCCACACTGACTATCAGAATGGGAGCTTCCATCTGAAACAGGCAACCAACCAATCAGTTCAGGCACAAAATATTATACATAGTGAATAATAAAGCAATCAAAGACCTGTTAGGCTTGAATCTGGTTAGGCTTATCAGATTAAACCCTTACTCTCAAAATATCACAGCTTGGAGTGCCTTGATGCTCTAATAAAATTATTTCTACATTAAAAGTAATAAAGTCACTAATTTTCATTGTTAATACTTTATATTGCTACAATTTGATATATAATTATATTTACAGTATTTAAAGCATATTTATTAGGTTCCATCAATTGCTATAAAATATAGTCACTGACATGACCGAGAAACAGAATGTGATATCTATTTATGAAACACAGTGATATACACAGTAGTTACAATATTACTGTATTGTGTTTTTGAGTATGGGTGTAACACTGAATTGACCAATCAGCATCCAGGAACTATCCAATAAATACATAACAGTATAAAGTCAATGATTTGTAATTTGCATGAACTATATCTATTATTTTAATACATTTTAAAGATATTTTAGAAAGTTCTTTTTTTGTATAATATTGACTTGTCCTACCTTTCCATGCTCCTCCAGAATGAAGCCTGCTGGTCTTAGTGTCATTGGTGAAGACGTTGGGCTGGCTCAAAGCTCGGGAAAAATGTTCATCCACTACGTCCCCAATGTCCCCGCGAAAATAGGTGAACACCACACACCTGGAGCTCAAGTATTCCGTCTCGGCAGGCTGTGTCTCCTTACACCGTTCATCTTCTTCAGCAGTCTTCTCCTCCTCTCTCGGGAGCTCTGAATCAGAAATGGGCTTCAGTCCTCCATGCTCCTTATTATGTCCACACTGAGAGACAAACTCTTCAGAATCCTGCATCCTAATGTAGGGGCCAAACTTCTTCTGCAGGAAGACAAATAGCTTAATGATACAGTAATTGTAAAGAATAACCAGTAAGGGGTTAAAAGCCACAGCACACACATTCACCACCTGGTATTCGACCAAAATAGATGTTGAGGATTGTCTTTGAATTCATGGCTCTGTGCCCACACTTGGCACATCAGTTTTGCTTTGATTTACGCGAGAAAGATTTCCATGTGAAGGACCGTATAAACACATTCAGTTGTTAAACGCAGCTTGAAATCTATAAAATTCTGGATCAAATGCCATAGTATATTATTGTATTCACAATTTAGCATGTTGTATTGTGTTCCAATGTATTTACTATTTACACTCCAGTCAAAGATGTATTCCATTTTTTAAACTAATTTCTTATTATTACTATTTTAAACAGTGTAGAAAATCCCAAAACTCCAAATAAAAACTTAATGTATTATTTATACTGGTCTTATATTGTAGTTTCTTATAAGTAACAACTCTAGATTTTTTTTATTGCTTTTAGTTAGTAAAATTATAGTTTTGTAAAGCCAATTTTTATTTAAAATTTTAATTCAGAAGGACCAAACAGTTGGTAGTGGTCTAAACTATAAACACTTTATGTAATAAAATAACATTATTTATTTATTTTATAAACATTCTACTTTTAAACAAGCAAATATATTAAACGACATCAGTTTAAAAAAAAAATCTTGCAACAGTTTTATATTTACGTATCAACAGTGTGTAAAAGTTTGACACACACACAATGACAGTTGATGCTCACAACTGCGGAACAACCTCTCTAATCCAGCAAACTGTTTTAAGCGAAACTCTCTTCAATTGTGTTGGCAGTCTAGACATACACGTACCTGCTGCTGCTGCTGCTGTCGGTAATACGCCGCTTTGTACGCTGCCGCTGAGGTCGCGGGCAAGTAAGGATGAGCTCCATAACTCTGATGATACATAACATCCAAACAACTCATGGCAGAAGCTTAGACGATCTCTAGAGGTCTTCAGAAACACGGCAGCGTGCGCTTTCTCAACCACAGATAAATGTCATCATTCTCCCCCTATATAAACCTGAGCGTTGACAAAAGCGCCGCAGTTTGTTAAAGGAAATATTAGCATAAAAACAAAAGTGTCCCCATCTAGGCTTTACCACCTACAGACAGACAGCGGATCAAAACAGAAGCAAATGGGTCCGCAAACTGTTCTGTAAAGTTACTAAAGCTTCACTGATTGGTGGGAAGTTTGGAGCGCCTCAATTTGATTGGTTCAATCGGCCCTCCTCTGAATAAATTAAAACATATCATAAACCACAAATCAGCGGCTTTTATAGACTGCTTCAACATAAACGATCATAAATTGTAACATTTAAAACAGTTTAACAAAAGTAACAGGTTGGTTGATGTTATGAAGGCCATCATGGTTTGATTTGCTTCCCTGCTGTGATTTTTCTTATTTGATTTTCATAAATATTTATGAGCTGGATACAAATTTGTGCTGCGGCAATGTCAGTTAATAAGTAAAAATGTGATAACACTTACCACCAATTTTTTGTCCTGTCCTTATTAGTAAGAGTTTAGATAGGTTTGCATTGGGCATGTGCTGCCACCTACTGTAGACCAATTGACTGTATAGATGAAACTGCACCTTCCCCGCAATAATGTACGTAACGTGACAGACACGTCAACCAGTTTTAAGCATTGAGCTCTTATGTGCTGCAAACCCTATTTTCAGCTGTTTTAAATGTCATATTTGAAGACCTCTGATCGCTGTTGGTTCATTCACTTTGATGATAAGACACAATGCAGAAGGAGATGTGAATAATTTAATGGTGTTGTGATATCAAAATCTAGGGCGCAGTTAGAAGTAAGTAGAGACCTACAGTCACAACATGACACACACACGTGTCGTTAAGTCCTGCAGGTCTACATGAATAAAGAGATTTTTCTTCCTGTGCTCCACTTTTCTTAAACATAACTGTGATGAAAGTTTTAATAACGTGGAGTGAGCAGGAAACACAGAACAGCTCAAGTGGTGTGTTAGCTCTCTCTCTCTCTCTCTCTCTCTCTCTTGCTCTTTTTTCTCTCTCTGTTGCCCCAAAGCTCACTAAGGATGTTTCAAATGGAACCCCACATTTTATCCAAACCTCCATGTGGTGGTGTCATTTTACTTGAGAACAAAGGAAAATTAAAGTTCAATAAAAGAAAATGTTTTCATTAGTTGACTAGTTTTCTTTCCTAATAAATGTCTTCATAAACTGACATTGCTTATGTACGTAAACAAGAACAAGGACATCAGGAGAATTCAAAGTTTGATATTTTGCATTTAATGCAATAAAGTTCATGTGATTTACTGTAAGTGACCACAAATATATTTTGGTACCACTGTATCTCATTCAGAGCAGAACAGAAC
>JAZGTK010010433.1:0-16397 GCA_036877625.1 Ambastaia sidthimunki | reverse complement strand
AAGGAAGAGGTCCTAACCCTGGTTCCTGTGTCACCCTAATATCAACCAGCCCACACCTCCTCTGGAGAAGCCCATAAACTAATGGACAGATCTCAGGGAGTTTAATCAAAGCACAGAGAGAGGAGGTCTCTCTCCATTTCACCACTGCCAATCACCCAGAAGCCCAAGAGCCCAGCCTGCTTACGACTGGCACCCTAAGAGAGTGGAGCTGTGTAAAGAGAGACTGAGAGACAGAATGGCACAGAGAACAGGTGATTCAGTACAATGAAGAGGAAAAAAGGGCTCCGTTCCAAAACCTAATGAGTTGCCTGCTGTCTCAAGCAGCTGCTTTCTAAGGTAGCAACCTAATTGAAAACGAAGCTTATAAGTGACTGAATTGGAACACTCTGGAATGCTTGTTGGTAAGCTAACGATGAGGCAAATATACAGAGCACAAGCAAATATTGGGTTAAATATTCTATTTTTATTTTAAACAATTTGTATTTGTGTTTTAAAACACTGAATGAAATAAGCAAATTCATTATCATGAACAGCTTATGCGCCTGTCGTAGGTTCATTGTGCCTTAAAATGCTGCATATAGAGACAGCTTACAAAGTTTTAGAACAAAGCAAAAGAGAGTTGAGAGGCACTCAACTACATCAATTAGGCCATACACAGAGTGGACATTATAACAACCTTCCCCAACGTAACATCATGTTTAATGGGTAGACTGCAAGTGTGTGTGGGTGTTTGCCTGAAAGAGATCCACTGCTGTCAGCAAATCATCACAAATTAATCTGTGTTTAGAGGGAAAGAAAAAAATCATTGTTAAAAAAAGGGGGGGGGGGCTCATCTACACTGACTCTAAATGAACAGATTGAAATTTAAGGTTCATAGAACAAAAAAAACTAGCCAATTTTCAGAAGACACCATGAATGCAAACACGCACATAAACACGCTCTCACACTGTGGTGATTGAATGCAAATTTAAATGCAAATGTGCTACTTTTCTAGCGGCCCGGTACGCAGATGGGCAGCATTTGAACACGACAGCTCAAACAAGTTTGGAATGCAAAAAAGTGCCGTTGCACTTAGAAAAGTCACATGCCTGCATCCAGACCTAAAACAGGAGGAAGTCTGCTGGGCCAAACCTACTTCCACTCAGCCATTCCAAAATAACATGAGCTGGTCTTCTCTATTCTGCAATTTTACAAACAACCGGCCTAACTACAGCCTGGAAAAAAACTACTCTGGAGACTCTAAAAATCACAAAGCAGAAATGGGATTTCAAAGAGCAACTAGTTTGGAAGGTAACAGATGAGGGTGCTGGGGTAGGAATACTAATTGGAAAAAGGTAGTTTGTCCATGCACACACAGTATGGGCTCCTGGGACGGATGCGTTTTAAACGTTGCACTTCTGTGGCCTGTGAGCTCTTGAAACAGGATTCTCAACTCTCAGCCTCCACAGCCATCAGAACACCTCTGAATTTTTCATCACCTCTGCACTCATCCAAACAGCTTCAGCTAACAGAGCAAAGTGTGTGTGCATGATTACAGCGCTGTGTAAATGAAGGTGGAAGAAAATGTTTATTCACGTGCTTTGTGTCAGTATGTGAAGTTCAATAGGGTTAACAACAATATTAGGGCGTTGCTAGGGCATTTAAGATGGTGACAACATTACTTACAGCATTGTCCCATGTTAAAAGAGCAAGTCCACTCCTAAGCAGACAAAAACGAACGCAAGCTCATTGCAAAAGTAATATCGCATGTTTCTTCATCGGAATGCATGCACGATGTAGCATCAAGGTATGTATAAAAAGTTTAAAACCAGGTTTAGGGAGTATGTTTAAATTCTAAACCCCAAGGAGGAATATAAACAGTAATTCTTGTCTTAACAAACGCCACTAATTACTCACACACTGTCATGTCACACAGAGTTTAAGTGCACAGATTTATGGGTAACGCAACAGCACGCATAGTAACACAACAGCATACAGAAATAATGCGCATCGCTTTTTATTCAGTGTATTATTTGTCGAGACGCAGTGGCATTTCTCAGGTTTGTGTCAGTTGTATTGAAGGATTTTGTAGATTTAGTTGTGATGTACGTGTTGCATGTTGATTCAGTGCTGTAGGAGTTTGTGATCTGATTTCTGAATCATCACAATCCATTGTTTTGCCCCCAATGGCGAACACACACTCTATTTTTGAAGCTTTTAAACATGGAACCGCAAACCCAGAGGCTACATTTTGGTAAATTGTATATCTATTCAAATAATCTCTGACTAAAGTGTTACAAAAATGACCCAATACAAGCCATCAATAATTCCCAAAGATCTGCTCCTGAAGTTTTCCCTCTGCTTCTATTTGCATTTAATGGTGTACCTTTATGTACCTGCTGAGGAATACACATTCCTAAAGTTACTTTGATAGGAAATCATTTGATTGTTTTCCTATTTTATATCATTGTATTCATTGTGAGAAGTAAACTTAAAATGAACGGTTTCAAAATTAAAAAATTTCATCATTTACTCATGTAAATCCAAACCTTTATGACTTTCCCTCTTCTGTGAAAAGCAGAAGAAACTACACTCCAAAATAAGCACTCAAAAGTAGGCCATAAAGTTAACTTTTTTAAACTATAGTTTACTTTACAATGTAAAGTTCTGTTAAACCATATTACGGCTCCACACCCCAATATGAAAACAGCATATTCTGCAAAATGGCAATGTGGGTCCAGTAAGTAAATTACAGAATTTTTATTTTTGGGACAATCCCTGTAAATCAGCAGTTTTATGAACTACATCAATAGTGATAGACTTCTATTCTACTACTCCTGAATGAGAGTGATAAAGAGAGAAACAGAAACAGTTCTGTGGCTATGAATGGACAGTAATGGCAGTTTCCCTGTGATTCAGAGCAGTCAACAGTGTCATGGTCATCCACACGGAGATGCAGGGCCACCACAGCATCATTCATTCACACTAATGTCCACACAAAACACTGAATGAGCAGCGTTCGGGGTCTCACAAACACCAGCGCACACAAAGAGCCGAACACACACTCTCACGTCCTCTGCCAGGTGAATCCTATTTCTTCTCAATTACACTCTGTCTGAAAAATTGTCCTTGATCTGACCTTCAAGGAGTGGTAAAGTAATCTACAATTACCTCAAGAGACAAGGAGAAATAAAGGGTGACAGTGTCTCTGTCTCACACACACACACACACACACAGTATGTGCGTGTGTGTGCGGACAGGCTTGCGGAGTGGCTGGAGAGGAGAAACTGGCACTTCCTGAGAATCTCCCCATCTGGCCATGAGAAAAAGGACCACACCACCTCGCCAACTGACCATCTGACCACACATTATATCACCATAGACGACACACACACTAACACACAACTCTTTCAACAAAACTTAATCCAAAACTGCTACAGCATTTTATAATCAATTCATCTGACAATGACTCCTCCAATTAATCATGTAGAAAAATAATCGATTGTGACGCTCATCTCCAAACCATAACCGATTCGATTTGGATGCTTAGTCTGCAGCCCCAACGTGCATCTAAACCTCTGCATCAAGCATGCATCCAAACACAACATCATACAATAAAATATTCCACCAGCACGCAGCTCTGAGAAATCAACTCCCCAAGCAGAATGTAAACCCTTCTAACCAATCACAGCGCACGTCTAAGCATGCACAAGATCTTAACAAGAGTGAAGAAACCGATAAATCAAGCTGTTATCTCTATAGCGTATCCATTCCAAGCGTGCAGGGAGTTATATTTGCCTCTGGGTGACTCACAAGTTGGGATATTACAGAAACAGTTCACTGAAAGATGCATTTTTGTGTTTGAAGAAAATGAAGTGTAATTTCCTTCCAAAGCTGTTTAAATTACATTTAAGTGACAATAGAGTACACGCTTTCTGTAGACCCAGTTCAAGTTGACCCTGGTTTTTAACCATTTCCTGAAATGCACACGCACAGCCTCAGAAAGCCGACCTCCCTTGGCTGTTTTGATTGCAATCAGAGTGAATACAGAGGTACAAACACACACTTCACACACTGATTGTGGAGCATGAGGTTTGGTCCTGCAGATAGCCAATGCTCCATCTAATTTGCCTGCGCGGTTGCAGTCAAAGCATTTAAAACAGAAAACAATGACACAGGCGCATACTTTCACAGCATCACCCACAATCATCTGTAAACAGCATGTTAAAGCTGAAAGGTGTAATTTTTTGATGTTAAAACACTTTTTCCTATCCGGGCTTATTACGCAGAGACTCCTATGAGCAAGCAATTTGTAAGCTGATTTCTCTGAAAGGTGTAAACACTGCTGCGCTATCAAAATATTGCTGTTTGCGTGAGCATCCAGACCAGGATGACACAGCAGCGCTGGCTCAACTGATGCCACAAGTTTGGGGCGGAGCTTTCTGTACATCCAAACAACAGCAGGATGGTAGATGGGGTTTAATAAACGCATGTCAGAATACATGCAGTGACCGTTAGGCCACATAAAACTAGCTAACAGCTACCCAATCAGTCCATCTATTGGAAGGCACCACCAACTTCTCCCGACCACTGGGAATGAAAGCAATCTTAGAAGGAAGGCTTGCTAAACCCAAGGCCCGGATCTTGGCTCAGGGGAGGCTGAGTAAAGGCTTCATGCCAGAGCTTACAATTTATGAATTTATTCATCAGTGGGAAACCACGCATTAAAAGGTCGGGCGATTTTCCAGGTCATTGGTCAAAGCTGAGCAGTGAGGAAGGGATAGAGAACATTGTTCCTATCTAGCCGGTGATAAAGGGCCAGAGGAAGTGGCACAACGGCTCATATCCGGCATGTGCGAGGTTGCCGCGCTTAATGAGTTTGAAAGGTCAAATGCCTCTTCAAAAGATTAATGGGGTTTTGCACATCACCAGAGTGCTGCTTTATGGGCATCTGAGGGGCCGAATGGGCCAGCGTAGCTGTCGCCAAGGCAATGTCACGCTGGCATGCCAGCAAGGGAGAGACAGACATATCTCACTGAGTGGGCAGCTCAGGCAAGATAGTAAATTGTTGAAAGTGCCCTAAGTGTCTATCAGACCTCACTCAGTGAGTGGGTGGAGATACTTAAAATCAACCTTATGTATTAGTATATTACATTAGACTATTCAACCACTTTTTGTAATGCTTATTTAATGCTTTATTTATCAGCCAAAATAAGAGATGTGTATTTTCATTTGGAGGCTTTTTTCAAAAATATTGATATATGATAATTTTGGGATTCTTTAATTAATCGTCATCATTAGCATTTTTGCAATAACATAATTAGATATTGATAATAGAGTGGGTGGAGAGATGCTGACCTTAGCAAATCAGAGCTACTAAACTGGGTTTAGTTCCAACCCTAACAAATCTGCTTGTATTTTTTTTTAGTAATCCTGCAGACCGTGATTAGCTTGTTCAGGTAAGTTTGATTGGGGTTGGAGCTAAACTCTGCAGGACAGTGACCCACCAGGACCGGAGTCAAATAGCCCTGGACTAAATCAATAACTACTCATCCAGTTAACGCTTGGAAAAATCTGCCGACCATGCAATAAAGCACACACACCACTGAGCTAAAATCTCTATGTGGATTTTTTTAAGTGACTTTACTTTTACTGCAAATCTGAAAAAAAACAACATTTATTCACTGAGGCTTCCTTCCCTTAATTATTTAAACCTTTAAATGAGTCCATAACCCTTACATAAGACAACATCTGCGGACGGAGCGGCCCCCAGCGCCCCCAAAAGCAAACCTGTCCTCTTCATTAACCCTCAAATTCATATTACAACTGATTCAACTGGGCTTCATTAATACAGAACATTAAGACAGCCTTAAAACAAACGTCCCATCATTTAAAAAACTACAATCAGCAAAACAGGGGTCAGGAAGAGACACAGCGTGTTTTTTCCCAGCTGTCTGGCATGCTGCAGCAATATAAAAAGATAAATATTCAAAACCATCTTTACAATGCAGTTTGAAGGACAATCAAGTCGTCTCCTGGTTGGATTCTACGTTCATCCAACACTGACGGCATAAAAAGTTTCATTTTTCACTTTTATGAAGCTACGTGACATCCAAGAAACATCCATATTCTGCTAGTAATAAAACCATCCATCCCCTTTACAAAAGCACCTTAGACAAAAACTCCACCTCCAGGGGCATTCCTGCAGATCCAGCAGAAACGTGTCCTTACAGAGAACCAAGATGAATCCTGGTGACCCTTCTTCCTATGTTGGAGAGAATAACAGCATTGATCTGTTTCACTCAATGCCAGGATTCGTCAATTTGTGAGGAAACAGATCAAACTTAATTACCAGATTTCGAGCAACATTGAATGCCAGGATATTATGGGTATGACTATAAAAGCTACATCATTTCCTCTCTATCGCTCCTTCTTTATTGCTGGCTCATTCAGAGCAGATGGGACACAATGGTTGACTAGTCGATTAATACAGCACATTTGAGTAGTTAATCTAGACACTGTTTTTATTTTCCACTTTTTAATGTGGTGCTTTGATACACCTACTCTGCTTTCGTAGTTAGTAAACTGAGTATTTATACAGGGCTTTCCTAAGACTAACCAAATAGATAAGTACAGAGCAGGCCTAATCAACTAGTTATTCACACAAGCCATTAATTGGCTTAAAAATGAACAAAAACAGTTATTGAGCATGTACATGACCCATCAGTGTTCAAAACGATCTCTTTGTAATGGAAAGCTTATAATAATGATTATACTCAGAACTGTCTTGGTACAACAGGAACTGTTTGACTGTAACGTCCAAAAAACGCCAAAATCCGTCTATTATATTCTGTGTGTGGGTGCTGAGGATTGTGGAGTGTTTGTAGCTTCTATCAGCAATTTAAACTTCATCCATGTTAAGAAAGCAACTTTGCAAATAACTTGCAGTTTTCTGTTTTGGAGATGCAAAATTTGGTATGCAGTTTTTAAAATTATGTAGTTCTGAGGCAACACAACGCAAAGCAGCACTAAATAAACTCCTGGGGAGGGTATGTCACTGTAACGCTTGCCAGCTCCACAAATCACTCCAACCTTCACTGCACATTCAGGTTGCCACTCTAAAAACAGCAGAAGAACTGCCAGCGCAGATCTCTGACAGTCGAACCCAAGTCATTACCTAGGCTAGAAATTATGCTGTTAATCAGCACAGCACTATGAATTTTCATGCTAAGTGGTCTACGTTCAAATCAATAAATGACAACTAAAATGCCATATTGATTGCCTTACATATTCAGGGCTTCGGTTCAGCCCAGATTTTACACCTTCTGTCAACTACTGAGGGAGCACAACAGCGTTCAGGAGCAGCTTGGCAGAATCTGTTGATGGAGCCCAGCACAGAGGTGACAGGCATTTTAAAGCTTCCCTAGGTAAGTGCCCTCATATGGACTGAATTGCACCCTCACAGTGTACATAAACACAGCATGCTCAACCCGGCTGATGCGACCGACGCATGCCCGCAAGCACAACAACTGCTGCGAGCCCAGTCAAAATCAGCGAATGAGCACAGAATGAGATGCCAAAGAGCATTAGGGCTGAGGGGCCGGGAACGAGGGCCACCACCTCCAACCAACTGTACGAGAAGAGACACCTGTAATCAGCAACGCACGGGAGAAATGAAAGGAACAGTTTGCTCAGATGAAAATTCTGTCATTATTTACTCGCCCTCATGTTGTTCCAAACCCACATGCTGTTCTGAACCCACATGCTGTTATTTGCCGTGAAACACAAAAGCAGAGATTTCTGAAGAATTATTAGGCAGCTCTTGCCACACAAAGACAGTTCCTCGTAATGAGGGGCCGTCAAGCTCAAAAATAAAAAATACACCTGAGAAAGCACTAAAAAGTAATGACTTGAAGTCAATATGTCTATATGTTCACACACAACATTATAATATAGCTTTGGAAGACTTACAGCCAATAAGCTGGTAAACTAAACTGCTTTTATTATGTTTACTGCATATGGTCTTTGTACATTGCCCAGACTTGGACCATATAAGCTGTCATTCCACAGCAGAAACCATACTGCATATCAATTCATCAAAAAATCTCCTTTTGTCTTGCACTGAATGATAACAGCACAGTTTGGAATGACAACGCTGAGCAAGAACAAAGAATTCTCATTTCTGAATGAACTATTCCTACCATGACACGCACCAACAAAGAGCTCTCATTCCCATCCTGTCAGAAGCCCACCTGCCGCAAACATAATACAGAGAGGATACAGCGTGGCGAATACAAAGAGAACAGTCTCTGCAGGACCGGGACGTAATTGTGGACAAAGAGGTGCTCAGTACAGTGAGAACATACTCGGCTCAATCACGCATCCTCCATATCACCAGAGCCACACAAGGCCTTTCGAAACACATCTCTTTCACAGCAATTAATCGCTGTCACAACATTCATTAAGACGGTTTTTAATCCACTCTACCAGCATTCCAGCAGAGGACGGGGGCTGGGAGAGTTCAGCCATGTGCACATAAGAGCTCTGTGTACGTGAGGGAAAGAGGAGAGAGAGCAGCCTGGCTCAGCTGGGCTGCCTCAGAGAAGCCAAAGTGCCCAAAGGGACGCAGCTATTATCTGTTCTTTCCCTCTCTGTGCCGCGCTGCTGATTAGGACGCTCAGTTGACCTCACCTGAGCCCGTAATGCGGCAGCCTGGCATCAAAACTGTCGAAGCTTTCATGACTGTCAAACAATCCCACCAGGAGCAAAAGACTCAGAAATGGACTAATTGGGAATCCAATACAGGAGCCTGATCTACTCAAACCAGCTTTTGAAGAACTACAATGTGGATTAAAATCACAAGACAAGGCAGAATATGGAAAATTGAAACAGATTAAAAATCACTAGAAGGAAAAAGAACGGATTTAAAAAATGACAAGGAACAAAACCATTAAATAACAATACATGCATTTACATAAAAAGAAAGAAAATAGACAAAAATGCAGAGAGAGAGAAATGACAAAGCCACTGTTTTGTTTTGAAACATTGCAATTAAACTGTTCATTTGTTGTGAAGCACTCTGTCTATTTCTTGTTTACTAAGCGATACAAAACATTCAGAGAGAACAGACTCAAGCATTTAAGACCGTTTTCAACTCTTGATTTATGGAGGTGTAGCATTATCGCCTGAAACGACTGAGAAAATTGTTGCAGCTTGTCAACAGCACTCTGCCGGATTCCTTAGGTAAAAATTCACCTGTCGTTAAAGAGCTTAACGCATGTGATTTCAGTTTTAATCACAGGTTTTCAACAATTTAACGCATGAAGGATCTGGTGCCCTGCGCATCTGTTTCTAACTTCTAACGTGGAAGTACACCTGCAGTGAGAGTTACACTTCTAAACAGCCACTTTCCGTATCCAACAATTTTCCCTAAACAATCACATACCTTCCTCTGCACAGGAATCCTCGTTTCTGATGAGCAATAATATCCAAAGCACCGAAATGATCGCTTTAAACTGCTCCATCTTTGAATCGCCAGGTCTGCGGAGCTGTGGTCATGTCGCAGCCGAGCACGCTTGACTCACGGTGCGGGATGAGAAGGATCAGTCCGATCTAGCGGCACACGGAGGTACTATGCGCCTTATTTGGCATCACGGGAGGGCGGGAGGAGACGGTCTGATTGACAGCGCGAACCTCCAATCAGTGCGGAGATCGCAGCAAGTGCACTCGGCAGCCACCAATCAAATCACGTCTAAGAAAATTCCTCCGAACGAAGTACCGCCCCTATAAATGTGGGCGGTGCTGAAAATGAAGAAATTTGGTTATTGTTTCAGCTCGCGCTACAAGCGTTCACCGATTGTAAATTTTATTATCAATAAATACAAAGAAAAATAAGCTCTTAAAGTTCAAGGATAAATGTGTCTGGATGCTTCACTGCTTAGCAAATATACTGTACGGTTTTACCAGGTGTTATACAGATGGATTACCGCTCACAGGTTATACTAAACAGGTAATGCTGGACACGGCAGAACTAACAGACAGCGAGGTCATTTAGATAATGCAGCGGTCAATAAACTCTGAACGACCATTAATATCCAAGATTAATGGCTTATATCTTGACATATTAAAAGTCATTTGATTTAGTCTGTTTTTAAGTATTATCCAGGGACTGTTCTTAAGATTTAATTCATAGGGACGATACCGATTTAGCCCTCAGTTAGCTTGTGAATTGGACACTATGGCAAGGTGTTATTAGATGTTAAAACCACAGAAAATATTCACCGATTTTGACAGTTTCTTACCTGACTTTAACTCTCAGTCTTCTTTCCACCTGTTTGCTCGCCTGCCCTATAGCATTAATAACGTCGCAATCTATACAAAAGCAAGCAATGCTTTGAATGTCGTTTGTGGTCTATCTGATTTGTGTGTGTGGTATATATGATTTGTATGTGTCAATACTGTACTACAGTCAGAAATTTCATTTTAAAATTTCAGGTTAGATCTGGTCGGACGCAACCGCCGCACTTCACAATGACACCAATGTCAACAAAATCATACGTTTAGGAAAGCGGCTGCGTGATGATTTCGGCTGTATTTACATGTAAATTTGCAGACAAAATAAAGTTAGAAGTGACAAAATGACATTTCTTTTTCTCACAAAACTCACTGCGCATCGTTTGTTTTGGAGCGTTTGTGAAACTGTCGCTGGGCTTCTCAGCATCTGTAACTAGCGAAAGCGCTTTTACGAAGGACTCGCACGCATGCGCAGAATAGCAAAGCATGAAAGTCGTGTCATGTTCTGCATTTTGAGGTTATATTCATTTTTATTTAAGTAGTACAATTTTTATGAATCACATTTTTTAATCATCTTTTTTTAAATTTTAAGTAACTGTTGTAATGATAATAATTATAATATTTTTGACATTATATTACTACTTTCAAAAAGGTACGAATCCAAAGACAAGCATTAAAACTACAGTTAAATATGCATATTTCAGACATTAGACACAGAATCTATGTCATACATGAATGCAGGGTGTTGCCAGTTCTGGTAAAATTACACACCTGTGCATTATTGCTGTAAACCCACACAGTGCCAACACTTTGCATCTGTGTAACAGTAGAGTCTGGACCTATTGTTTATGACTGCATTACAATTTCATGCTAGGCTACCCTTAACCTCTCTATATAGTTTTAACCCTTAAATAAAAGTACAAAAAAACTGGAGGGCGCGGTAAAGAAAAATAAAAACTTGACCTTTTGTTCAGTGGTTATTTTCTCAGTCATTCGGGTAGAAAAAGAATTTTGGTGTTGGGGGGGTAGGTGTCTAAAGATGCTATTAGTAGCAACCACACTTTTAATGTGACATGGGAGTTTGCGCACTGTAATGTGTGTGTAATCACTCCGCAATCTCAGGGGACGAGCACACACACACTCACACTTACACGCAGAAAGAAACGGGGGTTATTCCCAGTTGTGTTGGAGTGAGTGTGTTTTACTCCCTAAAAAGGGAACTCTGGAATCAGTGAGCTGAAAAGGTGTTAATATGAGACTGTGAGAGACACACCACCAGACTCACTAAAGACTTTTTTAAATGGACGCCTGGGAACGCTGTTTCAACCTGCTGTTTGTCCCTGCTCTACAGATGATATGTTGAAACACGTTCTAACATCTCACTCTCTGTTTGGACATTTTTAATGATCTCTAATGAGAAGTAACCAAGAGGGCCTGGTCCGGGCTCTAGAAGGGAATTGTGGGTAATTGTTTTATTTTTGCTTTGGAATACTCATCCCATCTGTTCTGTAGAGCACTTTGATGTACTCCATGTATAACCATGTTAGCTCACACTGAAGCGCAACACTTGGGTAAACCAACAAAATCGCAGGAGGTTGACAGTCGTTGGCTAATGAGTGCTGTTGTTCTGATTACCAGCAGAGCCAAAAAGACATTTCAAGGTCACTGTGTGGAAGCACATTGGGACTCAACAGGAACCAAAGGATCCAGATTTTGTTTATAAGTAGAAGTGGATGAAGAAACAAAGAAAAATACAGACATGAAATTTGGCATGGACTGATGGTCTATATTATAGAGCTTTCAAGCAGAGGCAGAAATATCATAAATTGTGAGTTAGACGCACATGAATGACCAAGTCATGAATACCAGGTGAAAACTTTGAATTTTCTATAATACCCAAACTGCAAATCTAGATATTGGATATATTTGAAAGTGTGTGCAAACAAAAAAATGTCAGAATGCAACTCTGCAGTACATGGCGTATATAAATGTGTAAAGTTATTTGCATTTTCAGTGCTATAGTCCTGTTTTGCTAAGTTGTTTTGTAAGACTTACAGTATCTGACGTAAGCTAGTCATTTAATGTAAAGTTAATGACTTGCCCTTCATGGTTTACTTTATAAATTAAATTTGCAAATAAATATTTGTTAGACACCATGCATAAATAAATCATATATTTTGTGTAAATGTGATGCAGCCATAGTCAGAAATGCTTATTCACTCCATATAACAGAAACAAACTTGTCAGGTCCTCCAATGTTTGCTTTGGCTACTTCAGTAATTTGTTTCTCAACTTTAATGTGTGACAACTTTAATGTCAAAACAATAATCTAACTCCAAAGTAGCAGCTTACCACCCAGCATATGTTTATATGCAGGTTAATGTTTACGTATTGCTCCCCAAGCTTAGCTAATAATTAGGGTTTTGGAATGTTGGAATGTTGTTTCCATTTTTTCCACACTACCCAGACCCTCATCTGTCTCATGTGAAGCGTTCCAGCTACAGGCTTAATGTCATGTTATTTTGTCTTCTTTAAAGAAAGAATCGATTGGGAGATATTTTGGTAGAGCAAAATTATTCCGGCTGCAGTGTGGCAGTTTACAGATAAGACCCTCGTCTGAGCAATCATAAATATTAGCATGATGCAGGCGGACACACTGCAAGACGCTCCAACTAGGAGAATTCATCTCTCGGTTCTAAAGACAGCACGACACGGATATAATCCCGGTCATATCCTTTACCAAAGAGGACTTATGGTTAGTGAACAACCATTGCTCTCCTCAAATATCACCCTAGATGGGTTTTCTTCCTTAATGATGGTGGATTAGGAAGATGGACAGGGCAGTGGTTGTGCAGTATGTGTGTGTTTGAGTGTGTCATACAGAGATGTTTCTGTTTAACACGAATGGCAGGGAAAGGTGGACTTCACTTTTTATCTACTGTCCACATGCAGGACCACTGACTGGAGATTAGTGGGCATCCACTGCTGTTATAATTTACCTGGTTCAGCTTTACACTAAACACACTAAACAGGAGTTGAGTTTCAATACAAGCCTTTTTCTGGCAGTTTCAGTCTGTGAGTTATAAAACAAAACCTTTTATTATTCACCAGAACAAATAATAATTCCTTCAAAAGGAGAACCAAATCCACAGTGTAAATTTTAGTAACATCAACTCTCAAAAATATTTCAAATGAAGTCTTTTTGATTCATGTCATGGACTAAAGAAGATGTTTTTCCAATTAACAGCAAAATGAGAAGATATGATTTTCTAAGAGATAATGAAACAACAAACGAATGGCTCAAAAAGTTATTTATAAGGTAATCAGGCTTGAATTTATTCATTAGCGAGACACACATTCCCTTGAAGGAACAACCAAAAACACAGAGATGGAGCAAAAATCAATGGCGGAGAAAATAATGGAAAGCCATAGAAGGACGATAGAGGAGTGAAAAATGTGTTGATTTGTCCGCATGGGCTGGATGTCTCTAGAGATGCACATGGGAATTTATCACAAAAGATAAATTGCCTTGTTGCCGTGGCTCCCTCTTTCTGTGTTTATGTGCATGTATGTGCAGACATGCTGTTTGTGCATTTCAATGTATGTATTTTGTATGTAACCTTTTATTTCGTTGCTTCCTGCATCATTTTTCTGGTGTGTTTCTGTACCGTCTTTCTGGATATGATTTTGTAACAGGATTTATGTCACAACTGCGAACGTTCTCCGAAGCGCATTCAGACAAAAGGGCTGGCAGCATCGGCCTGGCTTTGTTTGCAACCAGCGCTGGTTTTCTCCACGAGAGAAAATGACATCTCCCACGACTCTTGCTGGATATGCAGCAAGTGCAAATCAGCCTCGACTTGCCCTTTCCAGAGCAAATCAATTCCGACATCCTTGGAAGCACGCTGCATCCTGTTGTCCCCGGCATACATGCTTTCTCTTCACTGGTGTACAAATTTGAAGTCAGTCATGGCTTTTGATCAAAGAGGACTTTGGTTCCATTCTTCTGATACACATATCTTAAGAGGAGACACCGACAGGGGGGTCCGTCTTTGAATCCAGGTCAAGAAACAGATGAAACCAGGTCTGGAGCAGAAAATGAAGTAGAGAGATAGAAGGAACATTTTGAGAAGAAAGAGTCTCAAGAGAGTACAGTAGACACAAGGAGCTTGCTGCACTTGTGGAAATGAGTTTATATTATTCTCCTGAGACTAGGTGCATATAAAGAACAAGGTGGGCCTGTTATATTCAGGATTATGTTTCTTGTATCTTAAGGTTTTCTGTAACTATGGCATTTGTGGACCTATATACTGATATTGCCACTGCAATTATGTAAATTAGGCAATTGTAATGATTCAGGAGTTTTTTTGTTTGTTTACACAGAGCATCAGAACTTCTGTCAGCCAGATTTATAACAAAAAGACCTTTTAGAGTTCTGGGGGAAAATAAGTTGATTCCACATTATCCTTCATAGCAACTGATACCAGCTGAGAACTCAGGTTACCCACGGATACTTCACCAAATCAAGCATCATTTCTCTTTCATTTGTATCCCACCCTTCCACTCCGAGCACTGAAAAATTGCCACCACTATTGACTCATTCCAAACAAAATAAATATAATAGCAATTCTTTGGTCAAATAACTTCTCTGCTGATCACGGCAACATCAATCTCCAACCCTAAGATTGCTAGAAGGGTTGCCATCGCGTCTGATTTTTATATATAGATATTTTTGCCATCCCTTTTACCAAGCAATATCTCGACACATCAAGGATAATAGCTCTCCAAGGTACTCTTCAAAAAGTTGCAGTCAAATAGATTACCATTGATAGCTCTCAGCGTTATAGACCCAGGCCAATAAACACCAAGGTTTGTCATACTCAGACTTTCAGAAGATGGTTTGGGTTGTCGATGCAGGTCCGTATGGACCCATATGAAAGATTTTGAAACATCCGTATCTCACACCCTCTCTGTTTTGACTAAAATACCTCATCAATCCTTCAAACACCACAGATTGAACTCAGAAAAGTTTAGTTTGAACTTTGGTTGACCTTTGAGCTAGTGCCATGTGAATGGAAGTGATGCCAGGAAACGACAATTAAATCTCGGACACGAGCTAACAAACAAACAGTGAAGGGTACTTGAGGCGCTCTTTATTGTATTGTTTAATGAGCAGTTGTGTCAACACTTCTCTCCCTACCACTCAATATCCTGTGAAAACAGAAATATTTACATAATTAATTACATTCGGAGTAATTAAAGGAGCAAATAAACAGGCCGGTGTTGGTGACTGATGACATATTTTGAGGAGATTTAGGCACTGAAAGATTCATGGTCCTGAAAAGGCAAAGGAGGCAGAAGAGATGGAAAATGTATGCAAATGAAGCGGGAATATTCAAGGGCCTAGAAGATGTTGTGTCAGGGGATTTTCTGGAGGTATGAATGAAAACATTGTTCTCAAACTTTCACTGAACTTTCCTGTTCACTTTAAAAATGTGACGGTGTGCAAAAACTATATTTTGAGGTCAAGCAAAAAAAAAAAATACATAAATACAAATACAAGAAATGAAGCATTTAACTGCTGACACCAAAAAAGTGGTTATTTAAAATATTAGAAGAAACTGATAGATTTAAATGCTTGCATTATTAAATCAATGCAGCAAATGTTCACAAAACCATGAGATGAAGTCCAAGCCAAGTCTATTAAGGTCAAGTCTAAGTCACCTTTTAAGCCTAAATCAAGTTTAAAGCCTTAGTCAAGTTACATGATTGAAACCAAGGTTCTAATCTGGGTCATATCCTGACTTTATCTGTCTGTTGAGTTTCACTGTCCTTTAAAATAAAGGGTTGAAACAGTTACTTAATAACAACATAAGACAAATCCACTATCAAAATTGTCCATTTGCTATTGTAACATATTGATAACTTGCTTAGCTATATTCCTAAAGAAAATAAAGACTAGATCTGAAGAAATCAGCCCTGAGTCTCCTGTCTCATAGGTTGGACACCATATATGCAAATGTGGATATACCTGCTCGCCTTTCACATGTAAAAATGCAAAAGAACATGAATCCACATGAAGAAACCACATTCACTGGCCCTGAAGCAACTCAGCTGTCAACCAT
>JAZGTK010010432.1:0-16399 GCA_036877625.1 Ambastaia sidthimunki | reverse complement strand
GTTTTCTTTATTTTCCATGTCTTCAAGAAAAGTATAAGCAAGTCTAAAAATGGAAGATGTACTCATGTCTGCTCTGTCTCAACAGCTAATCCCTGTCTTTGTTTGGGTAGATTTGGGATTGAATCTACTGTAATCCGCATCACACACAGTTTTATCCAGGGAATATGAGCTGCAAACTTGCCTGATGACTGTCTGGAGTCTAAAGCTTCCTTCGGAATACTGATACTCTCACCTTTACATGTCACACAGATCTGTGTCCTGACACAGAGGCGGAGAGTCTGTCCTCCAGTCCGGAATTATAATACACAGTCATAATTCATGTGACCGGGATGGAATGATTTCTGCAATATCTTTTTTTTGTTTTAACTCAATAAAACCATCACAATAAAGACTTCCAATGTGTTGCCGTCAAGATTAAAGTACTTATGTAGAAGCAATAGTACAGAATGCATAAAATAAACATAACACCAATGATATAAAGCATAATGCAAGATATTAATGAGTTGTTTTGTCTATAGTTTATTGGAATGCCCTGGTCAACTGTCAAGATCATTTTAAGCAAGGCAATAATAATTGTATTAATAGGCTAAATGCATATATTGAGTCATAAGCTGTGAATAAATCTTAAAGTGAAATCACTAAAGTGTAAATTATTGAACAGCACTGAAATCAACTTATGAACTCAATGTACAACAAACATCCTTTAAATTACAAGGTAACAAGGACAAATAAAATCACATTTTGGCATGTGCATTCTTTCACACATTCAACTTCACACAAAGTCAAAATACTGTCCAGATTTCCACTTGATTTTATAAAAAAGTATTTATTTATTTTGGATGCCATTTTTTCGAACATATTGCACAGCTTTGATGAGTAGTGAGACCCTGTTTAAGTCATTTATTCAGTGCACGATCTCTTGTGGATGATTACGATAGCCTCCAATGATTCAAATAAAAGCAGTTTCCATATAATCATGGAAAATCCCAAAATACGATCTTACACAGCAAAGCAGTTTTTTTCAGTTGTCGACTACAGTTTCTGTTTTCCCCCACTACAGTAAATGTTTATTCTGTTTTTGAAGCTCCCAGCTGGCATCAGGCAGAAATTATAGTTGTCTGGTGATGTGTCTGTACATGTCACTTCTGCTTTTACCTCATAACTCTTGGTTAATGTTGATTGAAATATGGGCACTGTCTGACTGCAAAACCACTTTGTGTCAACGTGTCAATAGCCGCACATGGAGAAATAAGTCAAAAAACTACCACACTGTCAAATCACACGGTACACAGAGCAGAGCACCGTGGATACGTTGGCTAGCGCAGAATTTGTGAGGTTTTGACATGGATTCCACGCGGCACATCTTATGTTTCAGAATTAATCCCACTGTAAAATTATGGGTTCTTTTCATCCTAAACTCCCATTGCCATGGTTACAATGTTTAAGCTTTGGAGATGAGCAGAATGAGGTGTAAGAGAGAAAAAAGGGTGACAGGGCCAAGCTTTGATTTTTTTACCGTTTCAACTTCGATTAAACGGTGGGATAGAATCGCAACAAAGGACAAAATTTAACACATTGTGCTGTGAGTGTAAAAAGGAGGGGGTGTGCAGAGTTATAACATAAGTGATGAGGTTGGATGCTTAATTAAAACACAATTCAACAGGTTCTGGAGAAGAGACTCTGCTGGCTGGGGAGGAGCTGCTGTAGGCTGAAACTGAACAGTGCTGGAGGCATCAGGATGTACGTCTTGAAGGATTCTGGAAAAATGAAAATGTAAAACTCTTTATTGCAATAATGTGATCCTCCTTTTTAAACATGCAGCTAGGATCTGTGGATGCCAATGTACATGCCTGCCAATGGCATATGAATGCATTAAACAAAGCATATGTACCAAGCTAACAATTTAGGGTTACAATAATGTTTCACTAACGCTTTAACGATTTAATTTTTTTATTTTGAAAGTTCTATGAACATTTAAAACAGTTTTTAGTTATTGTATTAACATTATTGAATGGCTACAAGAACAATAGTCAAACATCTTTTTTAAATTCTGTAATTTTAAAACATTCCACTAACAACTTAAGAAAGCGTTGCAAGACGTTGTAAGAAAACGTTGCAAGAATGTATATCTTTAATAACTTCAAGAGAACTTTCAGAAAATGTTCCGAGAACCAATGCCTATTCCAACATTCTAAGAACGCTCCCTGGGTATACTGTCAACGATGGCATGTAAAGTAAATGGTCAGCTGTGCTCTGGGTTCTGTGTAAGTGATGTTCTCCAGTCCTGGTGGGGTGGGACACAAGCAGGAAACGGTTCTTGACCCAGACTTCACCCTGCATGAACACAGTCCCATGGCACTGGCCCCCACTACAGTTAAAGTCTCTGTGTGTTAACTCACCCCCTCAGCCGCATACAGGATGCAGATGGCCAGAGCAGCCGTTGTGCCCCACAGCAGGTGAGACTGCACTGAAAAATATAAAATTCAAAGAAAAATACAATTAAGTTTGGTTAAGGTTGCCCTAAACATTAAATATAATTTTGGTTTGTTTGTTAAATTTTAAATATTATGCAAATTTACTTTTACATTTAATTCAATATCCATATAGTAAGTTGTATTCATATAGTAAGTGAGAAAAAGCCCCATTCTCTCCTTTAATGTGCCTTAGATTTCACACCATAAAAGTAACTTTTGCCATAAGAGTAACTTAACATACAATGTAAGAATACACATTATCTGAGGCTTATGGGCTTTTCTATAGTCTGTATTACTTAAAGCCTGTTGTCTGTGAGAGATGGACTGTTCTGTGATAATGGCTGACTAGACACCTCATTTGATGCCAAACATGTTGGGAGGCGTCCAAATCTCACCCAGACGCCTGTGGCCACTGCCCTGTGTGTTCCAACCAGCCCAGCTTTGTCATATGGACAATGATGAAGACGATTTAAGAAATATGGACAAACACCTGTGAGCCAGTCCTACAGAGCCAGAAAGAAAAAGTGTTATTTATTACATACTATCTGTACTGTACGACCTACACTACGCACTGCATTCTAAGTCAAACATACACATTCTAGCTATTCACTATTCACCAACATAATTGTCAATACAGTCCATGCAGTCAGCAGTGCTTTATGAGGACAATACACTAACCTCGAAGTTACAAATCACCACAAATACTCAATTCACTTACTGCCATGTCATGACACTCAGGCTGAATAGAAGAGTACAGAACACCACAATAAGAAACTTTTAAGCTTTAAAACTGTTATACAGAACTCAAAACTAGGCATAGAACACAATAATATACCAGGTCAATTGGTAAAACACAGAAAAATAGTCAAATAGGCTGTAGTAGATCAAGGTTATTTCTTTTCTCAAAAAATGACAAGACAAAAATAACTCCTTTTTAAGATCCTTTTTATTTACACTTTACTGTATTGACGGGTGCTTTTATCCATTTGAGGTATACATTGTATCAGTTCATGCATTCCCTGGGAAATAAGCAACTGGTTCATACAACATTATAATTTGTTCATAAGCATACATGATAAATTAGATATAGCATATAGCAAGCAAAGCAGAATGGTTTAGGAATGCGACATTGCGAGCTGAAGCTGGTGGTGGCCTTAAGCAGAGACGCCTCACAGAATGTTGCAACAAAGTTTCATCCTGCTGAATCACACAGCTATGCCCTCCTTTCTTTCCTTTCCCTTCAGTTCTGGCCTTCACTAGCCACAAAAAGGCTAAGTCCTCAAAGGCTTAGTTCAAACAGACTGAGCTGTGGAGGTCTTAACTGCAGAAGACTTCCCTCTGAGGAGCTCGATTCCAAAAGGGCTGATTTCTGAGAAAAAATTCTTCTGGAGAGTAGAAGTCTTAAGGCTGGTAAGTTCCAGGTGTTGAGGCCAGAAAGAAGCGTCAGATGATTGTGAAATCTTGACAGGAGACAGATGGAGTTTGTAACGGGCAGATTTCTGAGTGGTCAGGTCAGGAGAGGTCAACGCCATGGATGGTGCTGAGGTTCTTCTACAGAGATGATCCGCATGACCGCACGTCCCAAGAGGCTGATGACAGTAGAGGCTACTGCTGAATTTATGGGTCTCTTCAATCACCCCACTGCCAAGACTGTATAATAGATTTAACCAGTTGACTTTGGCTAACTCGGCCTGAGATTCATGGCTTTTGATCCGGGTATGGCAGAAAGCAGTAGATGCTCTCACTCCACCACGCTGACTTGGAGAAGGCCGCGTCCGGAGAAATGAGCAAATAAATCAAAAACACTCATTTCCCCAGAAACTCTGCAAAAGTCACAACTTTCCACAAACAGGATGATTGCACACCTAATGGAAATCTGACTATTAAGTATGAAATGAGATGAATAACAATGGCAGACAACATCTCTGCATGAAACTGAATTAGGACGTGTGGTGCAAGCGTTACCCCACTGAGACTGAACATCAGACAGCTGAACATCTCTCAGCACCAGTGATGCTTCAAAAGAATGATGCAAAGTTTGCTGACTCAACATCTTCAAAGACCTAAATGCACTTTGCTGAATAAATTGAACTTTGTATCAACAAAAACCTGTAAATAGTATGGCCAGATAGACAGACCGACAGACTGGTTACTAAATGAAAACATGTTAGCATCTGGACACAGAGTTAGTGTGATGGTGATTTTTTGAAGCCCACATACTTGGTGATTAAATCATCCAACCTACAACAAAATAAGGATCTAAAGAAGAGTGCTTTGATTAATTAAATCTTAACCAAACAGTTACTCACTTAATCAAACAGGTTAATGGCTAAATCATACAGACATATGACACATTAAAAACAAATAAAATAAAAAAACATGTTATATGTTTGACATGTTATAATTAAGTTTGACTCAATGGACAGCTTCCAGATGGTATTTTTGCATACATACATGCGCTGCAGAGTTTGTGCAATTAGAGGTGCTAATTACCTGGTGACCTCTGTGTTTGAGGATAGTGTTACAAATGAATGATGCTAAAATGTCAGTCTTTGACTTCCAAAAAATAAGCTATACTAAGATCACAATAATTAATCAAAGCAAGAGGAAGATTAACAAACATGTAGGTTCAGATATGTCCTCAACTTTTGTTCACTCAAACACTTTATTCAATTCTTATATAATATCCTGGTGGAATTATACTGGTATGAAGTTTAATAACAAGCACTTCAAGAAATCAGCCTCAGAGACTACTTATCAAAATGTAAAAGTAAATAGATATTTCAAACGTTTGTGTACTGTACATATTTATGTTTCATATTTAAATGGAAAGAATAAAATACATGAATTTCTATACACTATATACTTTGTATTTAAAAAATTAAACCAATTTAAACCAATAATTGAGAATGAACATTCAGAAACTATACAGGTTTGACTGTGCTGTTGGTTGCTTGCTGTTCTCATGCCCAGTATTCCTGAACTGAAGATGGCCTCTCTCTCCTTGCATCAGTCACAGCCCCACCCCCAAACCCCTGTCCTGCCCCCTTTCATGCAGAACAGCATGCATATGCAAATACACCACAAACCACCGCCTCTGCCCTCCCCATTCCACCAGTATTTCAAATGTACCACAAAAAAAAAAAGTATTTGTAATGAATACAAATACACAATATTATTGTACTTTCTAGATATTTCTTTACTATATCTCTTTCTATTTTTTCACTCCCACACAGCTAGCCAGTGGTCTGGGGTCTGTCCTAATATGCTTCTGGGCTGGCTTTGTTGTCCTCCGCAGTTGCTATCATTCATTTTCAGAGCAGACAATGGGCAGCGTTGATGCTGGACACGGCGGTCATGTTCTGTTTGCTGATGTGCATTATCTTCCAATCCCGTCCTTTGCTGTGGATGCCCTGCGAGTGTCCCAGTTCTGAATAGAGTCTAAAGCCATTACTGGAGGGGAGAAGCGGGCACGGATTGTTATATAGGCTACATTTGGGCTTGGCCACATGCATACTAATAACATCATTACAGAACAGCGCTTCTGAAGAGCATGTTTACTTTGTTTTGGTTTCTATCACCTTTCTCCCCTCAACCACCAAATCACTAATGCTCACCTCTCTCTCTTTTTCTCACCCTTTTCCAATGCAAATAGCACACAGGGCTAATTTTCATAAATTTTCCCACAAAATTAAGCTACACGGTTCCTGTAATTGTCTGTCATGCGTGTGCGCAGTGTGTGGGTGGCTCTTCTCCCAGCAAGCACTTCTTTTTCACGGCATTGAACTTGACCCTGAGTGACCTTTATATAATGAGTGAATTGAAAACATCTCCCGTTGGAATGCAGCTTGTAGACATCGATTAGGGCTGTTGGAATCTTTTTACTACTTACCCTCTTTCTGCACATTCTGCTTTTTGACAAATTAAAGGGCCGGTATCGTCATTCTGCTCACCTGCGCTGTAACGCACGGCTCTCAAAGGAAGCGAGGTCAATAATGCTGCTTTTATAAAGCTCGGTGCACTGAAGAGAGAGAGAGACAGTAAGAGGAAAAAAATGTCTTTTACACGCCACTTTCTCCTTCAGGCACAGAGGCAGCGGGGGAAACCGATACCTGTGCTTTTATTTACAGCATAAATACAAGTTTACAAGAGTGAGGTGTTTGTACAGGTTGAGTTGTGGCTCAATTCCCCACCATAACACTAAACACTTGAAAGCCGGAACAACTATAACACAGGGAACATCTACAGATGCACAGAAGTGTGGTTACTGAAAACCCAGGTTCAAGTGACTGGGGTTTCTGTGCACTTCTCAGTGGCACCCTGGGACAAATCAATGTTTGACGCAAGCTCAGCTTTACAAAGCCTGTGCTAACTGCCTGCAAATAGTAATAATATACCAGCAGTGTTGTCATCTACAATAGCATTTAATGATATCATTAAATAAAATGGAATTTGTAAATACCAGTCTAACAATTTTAGGTAGCAAGAACATTTCTACATATGCGTTAAGTAACAAAAACCTTAAAAATGTTATTTTGAACGTTCTAGGATTGTTCAAAACGTAATTTTTGAAACATTCCACCAACATTTTAATAACGTACTTGATATATATGATATATTATGTTTTTTAATACCTTTGAGAATGTTAGGCAATGTTCTAAGCATGTTTCCTGAAAACTGGGTGTGTGAGTCTCTTAGAATTAAGTAATAATTTGCTAATGAACTTCTTCGATCTGCACTAGTGAGTTGATGTTCTTTTGAAATGCACTGATACAGAGGCAAATGGCAGTGGCAGCGGGGTACAGTTTGTTGTGTGTGTGTGTGTGTGTTGCTTTGAAGTGTGCTAGAGAGGTGCATTTGATCTTAATGGTGATATATTCTCCGTCAGCACTGTCACGATCCATCACTTAGCGCAGACCTGCCGCAGCTGCCCAGCTGAGGTGTGGCTTATTACACCACCCCAAAGCTCATGAATAATAAACAGGGTTGAAGAGCCATCTATGCTAAGACCCTGAGAAGCAATATCCCCGTGGCAACGTCACCTCACCCCCATTCCTGCCGCCACCGTTCCTTTCTTCCCCCTCCCTCCCCTGCCCATGTTTATGCATGATGCCTGTTTCATATGTATCGGCCACATCATTTCTGTTGTTGTTACGGGAACTGATGACACATTCTGCATTAGGAGTGATGACCTGCACACAAGGGCCCGACTCTTGCTCCATTTTACAGCCATTGTCAGATCACTGCTGTATTATACACACACACACACACACACAATTACATCTTTGGGATTAGCATTTGTATGCATGCATGTTTATGGGGTTTATTAATGATTATTGCTACAAATTATAAAGCACATAAATCAGGGATTTTTTACCCTGCAGGCCCATATGTGCTGCATGCAGTGCCATAATCTACAACTGTATCACATTTGCAGTTTGCATATACTTGAGTCTTATTATCAAGCACATGAAACAAAGAGAGACAGACAAACTAAAAGCAGGAGAAAAAGAAAAGGTGCTTTATAACAATCATGCTCTCATAATTAAAGCTGCCTTTTTATTCCTCACATATTGCTTTGGTGTCAGTGAAATGAGAGTTGGTCTCATCTTTTTCAATTTCAAAGTTTTTCCTACATCTGTATCTAGAAGAAAAAGAATACATAATGCATATTATGGACAAGAAAAAAAACGTCATTAATATTTAATCTGAGGATGCGGATGTCTCAATATCTCCATATCAAAACAGATGTTACATTTTGTTTAGGACAGGGCTCATTTTTTAATTTGGTTGTTCTCGCTGTCCTTTGCTTTATAGTGCCGTGAATGTTGTTGAAGTAACACTGATTTGTTGTAAATTAATAAAGAAGACTTGCATGTGCTTTATGATTTTATGGTACAGCTGTGCAATAGATTTCTTCATTAGGATTACACATTGAATATTCTAATAGATGGTGGAATCCATCAAGATTAAGCTGGTCTTTCGTGAAAAAGAAAATAAGAAAATAGAGGTGTTGGGAAAGCCACACATTATTTAAAGTGGTTAAACCACAGCCAAGTCACTGTTTTAAAAATAAACTACACTAGCTAACTTTAACTGCTTTAAGTTTTATAAATGGGCAGTATCTCAATTAAAGTAACAGCAACAAATTACAGATACAAGTGTACTACAGAAAACACATATAACACAAGCAACACTCAACAAACAAAGAACAATCACAACAACTGTCCGACACTGCTTTACATTTACATTTCAGATTAAATGCATTTAGCAGACGCTTCTATCCAAAAGGTGCATTTAAATTTTACATCAGTACACACATTTCCTGAAGTTCGTCCCTTGTGCTCTCCTAGTTTAGACTTCCACATGCAATGCATTGTGTAAGAGAACACAAGTGCAAATAATGTGACATTCAAAACTGCAATACAGCATTAATTGTGCTACACTATTAAAATGTTGATAAGTAAGTTGCATCATTACTTATAGTTCCATCTTAAATAATAGTCATAGAAATAATAATAGTATTTTATTAATAATACACTAAACAAGGCTTAAGTAATTCTGCACATTTTACTAATGCCCATTGCCGTGTATCAGATTGCAGACGTTATATTCGGTCGGATGAAATTTCACTTTATAATCAGCCGTATGTGAGACCTCAAACTGATTGCATCTGTCTTCAATTACTCCATTATTCACCTAAATTTGGGCAGGTGGGAAAGCGCTCTGCTCATGGATTACAGCAGACAACAGCTTCCTCTCTCTCTCTCTCTCTCTCTCTCACACACACACACACACACACACACACACCAATTTCACCAAGATCTCTTCTCTCATAATTTCTCTTCTTATCACTGTTGTCTGTCTATTGCTCATTTACTTGTTTTCTTGCTCTCTTCTTTGCTTCTTACTCTAAATATCTTTCTCTCTTTTTACTTTCTTGTTTCCTACCATTCTCCTTCAAACACTTTTGTCCTTAAGCATTCCTTTACAACCTCCCCCCATTTGAGATCACTGCAGCCCCTGTCTGAGCCAGCACTGGCCCTCTGCCCGTACACACATTTGTGTCGGCCTTTTGAGTGTTTTCAAAGGCCCATTAAAAAGTGCCTTGGCAGGGCCAGACACATTCACCTCAGCCCTAAGACCCATAGAAAGAAGAAAGGTTATCTGATTCCCTTATCCAATCCAGACACAGACACACACATATTCAAAGACATGCAAAGCTGAAGGTAGCTTGATCATGTTCAGAAATGCGCTTTGCTTCCTGTACCCAACGTTAGCCACTTAATGCTGGATGGTAAGGATTTCCTCTAGCCATCACTGGGGCCATTGAAGGTGGGAATGAAGCCAGCCTGTCTGGTCACTGGTGGGATGGACTCAATACCCAAAAGCTGAGAAGGTGGGGCTGGATTAGGGTGTAGGGGTGCACCTTCCAAATCTGGGTATGCTACAACTGTGCCTTCTGCTGGCCAGTGGCAGAAACTCAAGCCTACAGTAGGCACACTACTGAGTGTGTAATTCAACACACACTATCAGGTGCTAAACTTGCTAAAATATTTACTGTTCTTTTGGTCAACAACATTGTTTGTTTACACAATGGCTTTGATAGGCAGAGAAATGACCAATCAACCCTACACACTTTTCACTCAGGACAATATATGAACAAATCTTGCAGAAACAAAATGTGACTTGTGACTCATTCTTGTGATTATGGTCAGTGACTGGTGTACAAACCAGATTATTTTAGTCAATATTTAAACAAAAGCCAGTGTATCGAGGTGTGAAAAAAAATCATCATTGCCATGGCGCTTAAACACACCAGTAGAAACAGGTTGTCATGGAAATTGTCTGAAGTCATTGCTAATTTAGGATTTAATGGATGCCAGGGAAGGAATATTTCTAATGACCATAACAAGAAGGCTGATGAGTAAATATAGATCTTTGGTGCTACAGCGGTGACTGTTTGATGCGACTGTACCGAGACGTGTCAGAATCAATCATCATATTTTCTCACACCTGCAAAAACGGAGCATGAACTCCTGAGAGGAAGAGGAAAGAAACAGTAATTAGACAGAGAGGAAAGGACTGAATAAAAACAGCAATGTAAAAAATGACTATCAAGAAATGTAGAGAAAAGAGATGAGACGGAAAGGGTGAGTGGAAGAACAGAAATCAACAAGAAAGAAAGAAGCCAGAAGTGAAGGAGAGAAAGAGAGAGCAGCAAGCTGGAGAGGATATTTTGATTTGACTTGTGAATTTGATGACTACTTCCTTCTGCCACCTGCGAAGGTCTCTGCACCATCAAAGCACATTAGACACATTAGTCCCATGCTTACTTATGAGCAAGATAAAAAGCTGTGGGGCCTCTGCCTTCTCAAGCTGTGAGTGGAATAGCTTTGCAATTTGCCTGCAAAAAAACAGCATTTTGATCTTAATGAATATAAAATGTCTGCCATTAAAAGTAAAACAGATTATTTTGGGCTTTTCGGGGAGTGCAGCTCTCTGACAGTTTTGGAGGGCCACTATGATCTTTCATTAAAACCTCACAGCAGGATTCCTTCCATGGCCGACCGGGACCTCAGCCCTCAAAGAGATTGGCTGCGTTTAAAAGTCATTTTCATAAATCTACACAGATTTCAGAAATTCTGTAATGAAAGCCATGTGAGAGGGGTCGGGGCATGATGGCTGGGCTTTGCCTCAGTGATGGTCACACTGCTTAGAGAGAAAGGAGAGAGAGAGAGGACGAGAGCCATCCGCATCACCCTCATGGCAGCGTTCCACATGAGCCTGATCTATGCTTGTTAATAACTAGCATGTGCTAATTACTGTCAGCAGCCAGACTCTGGCTCGCAGCTCTACAGATCCCCAGCACAAACTACCTGCCCAATCATAAGCCTGGACGCTGCACACTTTTAATTGCGTTAAACTTTGCCTAGTGATTTGTTGTGCTGGGATAGAAAGGCAAGGACTGACAGCTGGCTAGCTCCCCTAATGGACCTTCAGAAATCCAATGGGGATGGATGTTATTGGTTTCATTTTTAGTCATCTGTGTGATCTTGACTTGCTACCAAAACACTCTGATCCATCTACTGCAGCTTCTGGGACAGAATGCTGCCAAAAATACCATTCTATTATATAGCAATCACTTATCATTGAAGAGTATGAGTTATAATCTTCATCACATTGTTAAAGTGCACTTTGTGATTTACATGGTGCTCACCAATATGCCCAGTTGTCTTGGGCTTGAACATATACCCACAGGCGTGGATGCAACCTCGTGCAAAATGTCATGTGATTTCAACATGTCAACGTTTTAATTAAGCTACCAATCAGACTGGATTATTTATCTCGTGTGAGTTTTTTTAAGCATGTTGAAAGTCCTGTAAACTTTAGAGTAAACATTTTTCGTGAAAAAATACTGAGTGCATCTTTAAGTGCTTACATTAGCAAATTTTACATCACTTCAAAAGTTCTGCTATCTACACAGCGGGCACACTCAGAGTTTGTAACATGGGCGAAAATTATCTGGTGTGAAATCATGGAGCAAAACTGTAAGTTTGGAAACAAAACTTTAGTGCTAGTTGCGCAGCACAGCGCTCCCCGGCATGCTGCTCAGGGCTTAGCTTGTATCCTCTGGATCACTGTAATATGTATGAGAACCGGACAGTGAGTTTCTCATCCATTAATTTATGCACTGATCTGTGGCCTTCTGGGTCAGTCTTAAAGCCTTTCATGCAAAAATCACTCCCCACGCACTTTCATCTCCTGTTTGCAACCACTCAGATCTTTCTCATGGACATCTCTGATATATCTCTACAAACAGAAAACATAAGCAGCGTGTCATATCTGTAGGCAAACAAACGGGTAAATACATAAATTATAGATTCAGATAGAAAAGAGGATGGTACACGGGTATCTAAACGCCTACATGGGCCGATATACAAACAGCGCAGAGCGACACACACTGAATGACTGGCTCTTGCTGCGGTTCCCTGCTAGGAGAGAGCTTAGAGGAGGACACACACATCCACACACACCCTGACACAGACGCTTCAACATCATGGTCTAGGATCCAAAGGGAAATTAGTGGGCACTTAGCTCCACACATGTCGAGTGTTTCAGCTGGGATCCAGGCCATAAGATCCAAGCAGCAGAACATGAAAGGAACTCTACTGCCCTACAGCCTCTAGCTCTCCTCAGCTGCACCTCAAAGAGAACCGTTTGCTTCCAAACACAGAAGTCTGTGTGGGTGTGTGTTTGGGTTTACTTAAATGTGTACCCAAAAGTCAGAAAAACGTGACATCTGAGCAAAACATCCTTTTGGGAACGTCCTCATCTGAAAAACACATAAAAATATAGTAAATAAAGTTATTTTAAAATTGTAAAAACGCAGAAAGTTTTATGTTAGGTTTAGGTTATAGTGTTTATAACTAGCTGTGTATAAAAAACAACAGAAGTCTATTGAATGTCGCTATTTAGATTTAAGTAAACGTGAGTGTGTATTTGTAGCTGCTTTCAATGTAAGCGAATGGACAGCACCATTATAATCGTCTTGGATGACTCTTTATTCACTGTATACGCTGTGAGCTTATCCACACTTTCTGCGTTCATTGTAAATACCTCAATTTTTCTGTTTATATAAATATCTAAATATATCCAAGGTGTTAATGTCATGTCAAACTCACTGAAATTCATATGTTGTGACACAACTAGTGGCTTAATAAAACTCCCACACAGACTGATTCACTTCTCCAAAACATCTCTGTGATTAATGCAGCCAAGAATTGTGCCATTTCAGGTCTCATTGAAGTTTATAGCGTCCTGTTCACTAAAAATGAAACATTACTGCATTTTAAAAGCTGTTTCGATTTATGTGGCTGAAACATCAGGTATTGGAGGGCGACTAATCCCACCCACCCTGTGAATGTCAGCTCAGTGTCACCCAGCTACATTTAAACAGGCCATATTCTAGCACTTATTTCTTTCCCAAAGTCCATTTACAATGTTTAAAGTCAAGGTTACTTATGTCAAAAACAGTTTACCATTTTCCATCTTCTCTCTGACTCTTAAATTGTATCGCTGGCACCTTTTAAGACTCCCAAATTGTAATGACCTCAGTGGAAACTTGCTCATCAGAACTGTGTGGAACATATGGGGATTACTCATCACATTAAGGCACTAAATTAAAAATATAAGAAACAAATCTGCATCTTCTTTACGTTTTGTGTCCACGCAGCACATTGAAAAGTTCATGACACGGTTCCTTTAAAATGGCCGCCGTTTGTTGAGCACGACAAAAAATTATAGCAGGGACTGAAAGTTTCAGGCCTGCCACAGGGCACTAAGGGGCTCGTGAGCGGCACAGAATGTTCTAGGCCACTCTATAGACCACCGTGCTGTTTAGCGCCCACCGCCCTGTTGTAATTCTGTGTTTATCAACTCTTTATTATGGGCGCATCATCATTTACAATGGTACCATCTGCTCATTACCTTTCCTGAGTATGGGGCAAATTGCTTTCACAGGGAGTTAACCAGGAGAAGGAAAATTGTCAGCAATAGAGAGAAAATCAAGAAACCTGTTCCCATCTATTTACAAAGGCTGTTACCCACACAAGAGATTCAGAAACACGTTTATTTTTTAAGGGGATAAAATAATTAGCCGGCTCTAGTTGTGCAAAGAGAAACAAAGAGATTGGTAAATTAGAGCGAGAGGCCTCTGACGAAATCAAATAAATGTGGAGCATTTAATGGGTACCTGCAGCTGTGTAGCAAAAACAAATATCGCGTATGACCACATGACTCTAATTTATCCGCTTCTCTGCTAAATTAACAGTCCGGGCCAGGCAATGGGAAAAACAGTAGGAAACAGAAAATAGGAGAATTCCTATCGCCTTTCTCACATTTAGTCCATTAACTCTCCTAACCACGACGGATGAGAGAGGCACTCACTTACAAAAAGCACTCATCAGGGAGAAACACAAACGCCTAACACCTAAAGCTTTACTCAATGTGGAGAATTAGACTGCATTTCTCATCCGGCGGTGAATATCAATACTGCGGGTGGCACCGTTTTCTTCCACATCCACTGCAGAAGAGGGGAAGGGAGGGCCACACAAGACCATCTGCTTCATTTCGTCTATAGTGATATATGGAGAGGCACACAGATAAATTAATCCACATTAGAATTATAAAAATAGTGACAGGAGAATCGTGTGGTAGGGAAGCAACCAATCAAATAGCGTGTAATTTTGAGATGGTCTGAATGCTTAAACATACAAATCAATGGTCTGACAAACTTACAGCCTACAAATACTTTGCTTTACTTGTACAGTAGTTGTCTCTTCATATTAATTTGGGGTATTGAAGTACTTTAACATCACACATTTCAATGTTAAGCAACAAGGAAAAACATTTAAGCCTCACTAATGTTAACTGTAAAACTATAAAATACATGTGATCCTGTTGAGCCAATTAAATTCAATTGCATTGCATGACTTCTCATAAATGAAACATCCAAGTAGAGAGAGAGAGATAAACAGAAGCTAAACAGAAATTCTGAGGTCACTGATGGATTGTGACAATAAGGTATCAATGCTGGAGACCAGCTCTGCTCTTTTACAATCTGATTTATGTAACAGGTCACATTGCCATCTGTGTCAGACAGATTTGAGGCTGTCAGAATGAGTTGTTAGACTTTTGGATGTTCTCCAATGTGAAGGCTGACATTATTCATGGTATTTTGGAAGGAACAGAGGCCAGAAGATCTTTGACATTCAAAGTTTGTGACCCTGCAGCTACATGAAAATGTGTGCAGGCCCAAAAAAGGCAGATGCTACCAGATGAATCAATGGTCACTGCCACACAGCGCTAGACCCCAGGACGGCCCCTTCAGGACAGTCCCATCCAGTTTACACACACACACAAATATAAATCTGCCTTGTTCTGACATATCTACTACACGTGATGGCTGAGCACCATAAGGCACAATGATCCTCATAAACATACACAGGCATGCTTGTTTTATATTGTGATATTTTCTATTCTTTAACCCTTGCCCTACGACTTACCCCTACACTATCTTTCCTTTGCATTATTATTACTTTTTATAGTACTAACATTAAACCATTTCCCATGTAGTATGCAATGTAGATGATTTTTGTGGGGGACATTTGCCCCACACCCCGCCCCCACACATACACACACACACAAATACATTACACTACACACCTACTCTCCGATTAATCCAAACTAATTCAAAATCTTTCTTTTTTATCACACTATCCACCACACACAGACTCACATTATCACAGCCTCATGATAGGATTTCAGATGGGAATGTGAAAACAAATGGAAACAACAGGCCAGAAAAGCATAAAAGACACAAGCGAGGAACTCGCATTACCTCCGCGTCACAATATTCTCATATCTGTTGAGACTGATTTACAACCCTCTCTCAAAGCCAGCGCCACACAGATTTATGAAGCGGGGGTCAGATCCCACCTAGCTGCAGCCATATGCGTGCCTCATTTCCATATGCTGTATTAGGGTGGTGTCAGACACTATGCAGAGTCTGAGGTCTTATTAGGCACGAGGGTCCCTGCCACAGTACAAATCAACACCGCCGGGACTTCTGCTCATTCTTTGTCACCGCCGCCGCTCAACAAAGCTCCATGTGCGCGGCTTCCGCAACGCACCGGGCTAGCTTTATCTGTGACTGGTGAGCCCCGCTCGGCCATCGGCCTTCACTGCACGAATCCCCCAGCGGTGGAAGCGGGAGGCCGCAGCCATTGAAAGCGTCTGGGGAAAGGAAGACACAAACAGGGAGCGGGAGGGTTTTGGGAGTGCGGTAAAGTTGGCAGCGTGTGATTGCGACAGCTTTGATTCCCAAGAAGAGAGTAAATAAACAAGATCCCCTGTGGTTTCCG
>JAZGTK010010431.1:0-16400 GCA_036877625.1 Ambastaia sidthimunki | reverse complement strand
ATCACAACTTATGTTTCCTGTGATGCCAGACAAATAACATTAAAACCTCCAGATCACCATCAGGCCAGTCAGCCTGTATGTTTTCAGTTCAGTTTAAAGAGAAAGATTAAGCAAAATGTAACAGTCAGATAACACCGTAACCATCGGCACATGCGCCGTTTCTGCTCTGCGGGTTTACAAATATGACAGGAATGTTTTGAACAAGTTATCTGATGATCACTCACAGCTATGCTGACTTTTCCCAAAATCTCCTCTGGAATTCTGTGAGCATCTTTCAGAACCTGATCCAAGGAGCCTCCGTCCTGTCAACAGTCACACAGTTAACAAACACCGTCACCACTCAGTGACTCTCCTCTCACTATCCCATCATACGGCAACCGTACCATGTGTTCCATGCAAATGCTGATCTCGCCGTCGCTGTAGAAGGCTCCGTAGAAACCGACGATGTACGGAGAGTTACACTCATGCAGAACCTGCAGCTCCCGGATGATCTGATGTCTGATCGCAGGCTTGATCTCCAGATGAATTAACTGAAGAAAATCAGACACATCTTTCTGAGAAACACATGCATCGTGCGCTGCGTGATTGTTATCTTATAGAGCTTTTAAATCGGTCAGAAAATGCGTTTAGAGTACAGTCACTCAGTACAGGAAGTCTATGGGGCATCTGAAAGTCAGGACTCAAAATAAAAGAAGAAATTACCCTGAATTAGGGCTACACAGTACATTGAAATTACTAAAATATATTGCAATGTGCAAATCACTTATTAAAATAATTAAAAGTAGAGAGACTGCTATGAGACGTTTTAGTGAAGCTATTTTTCCCAGAAAGAATGTGAAACATGTATGTTGGTTATTTAATTTTCAGCTTTTAAATATATTGTAATAGTTTTAAAAATTGATTTTATAATTTTAAAGCATTATCGCTTTGCATACCACATATCACATATGAATATTTCTTTAAAGGCTTTACAAAGTGAATAAATGTTGTTTTTGTACCTTTCTGGCCATTATAAGAGAGGAGGGTTTGTGGCACACTTTATTGACCACACCCCCATTTCCTGCCCCCAGTTCACAGATGTGTTGGAAGTCATCGTCTTTCAGTTCACCCAGATTAGCTTTCTGTGTGAGAAAAGCCTCCAGACGCTTCTTCTGCTGCTCATCCAAATCAAGCTCCTCCAACTTCTTCTGAAGGGCCTCAAGATTTGCTCTGATTTCACAGAAGAAGCAAACATGACAGACAGAGTAAGAAAAACAGCTGTTTAGGTTCATGTTACAATTAGGTTAGCGAATGGTTAGTGGAATAAGTTAATATGTATTTGCAAAATTACTTATGGTCAGTAGAACATCAGGTGGACCATCAAAATAAGCAGATTTTAGGCAGACAATTAGTCTACTAATACTCTAGTAACTGGTAGTTGACAAGTCAATTATAGTTAGTTCTTAATTGACTAGTAAACTACTACCAATTTTTCTTTAGTCAAAGGAACAATAGGGATGGTTGTTCTTCATTTCTTCACAGGGTTCAAACCAGCAACCTAGTCACTGGCTCTGAGCTTTAACCACTACAACACAGCACTCATGAGGGAGAACTTACAAATCATGCAGTGTTATATAAAACTGGTAGTAAATGATGAATATGTATATGAATAGATTATCAATAGATTAAGTTGACTGTATATTGCTCAGACTTACTCTGCTGACGCATCTATGCACATTGAAGTTGTCTGTCTCCCTTCCCCAGTTCCAGTTATAACTATCGGTCCTGGTCTCTTTTTGGGAGGCATGGTCGACTCGATGAGACACTAATGAGATCTTCAATCTCAGTGGCAGTAAAAGGCGAGCTCGGATTGAGCTTTAACTAACAATGACTCGAATTTAACGCTTGTCATCGAGCTAATAAAGTTTCTAAGTCTGACTACAGTTAACTACAGCTCCAAACCTAAACTGACCAACATGTGCCACCTTGTTATTGTCCAGACCTGATAATCATAAAAACAAACTCGTATAAAACTCACAGATTCAGACCACAAGCGACTACAAAAACACTCACTCAACACTAATAAAATCAACAATGATAAACACTTTATATGAAAAACGGATAGAAAACAGACTATATAAAGGTAAGAATGACAGAAAAATCAGCTCTAAACACAACACACACGAGCTCTTTAAAACGACTTTCACACTGACTAAGCATCTATTCTCTAAATAAAGAGCAAGACCTTTATAAAACGAGTATAAATCAACTTAACAGATAAAATGAATCAAATCTTTTGATTTCACACCGCGAGCTAAAGGATGCGGTTAGCCTGTTAGCAACGGTCTGTGTGTCCGAGGTTTAAACGGCCTGTCAGCGGTCGAAGTGTCTATAAAATGAAGAGAAAAGCAGTTTGGCGAACTCGTTGGCGTGAACCCGATTCCGGTAAGCGGGATATCCCGGCAATGGATGTTAAGGGTGCGGTGAGTTTTAGCCCAGCGACTCACTGCGGCTTACCGGAAACATCCGAATGCAGCGCAGATCTCGCGTCAACTCTCGCGAGAGGACAGAGGCCGCGAGACGTAGCATCTGGAATACATCATCCCAAAACATTCTGCATTTTTCTGTATGAATACTTATAGGCAGGGCAAATGATTCTTTTCAAAAACATTCTTACTATTCTGGCTCTTCACATCTTGATAGCAATCAAGTAAATCAAGTAAAAGGGTCTAAATACATTTATATATATTTATTTATATATAGATGTAAATACAGACAGATAATATATAAATACAGACAGACAGACAGACAGATAGATCAAACACAAAATGACACACGTGAGATTCAAAGCAAACATTACTATTGCATTACAGTTATTTATTACTGCTACAGATCTCCCGGGTCCCATTTCCTCTATGTCTGGATGCATTATACTGAAAATATGAAGTTCACATGAAACAAACCACTAGATGGAGTGATGCAGCTTCGTATCGAAAGACATGACGTCACATGATTAGCAGAACTCTCGAGACAAAGAAATCCACAAGTCTTGCATTAGAAACGAGATGCAAATTACAGAACACTCTCATATATTATTATCATATATTTTTGACTTTCTATCACATACATATTGGGTAAAAAAATCTGTTTCTGTCAGTGTGACAGAAGACCCTGTTTGTGAACATCAAAATGGAAAGAGTAAAAATATCCTCTCAAATTACATTTGTGAACATAATGTGTTCTCGTGTCACAGATACAGCTATGATTTAGATATTTTCTAAACGGATTTCATAAGGAACCTTTTATTGCAGCAATATGAACGTTACACCAGCTTCTGTCTTCTGAGTGACACATGTTTGTTTAAATCCAACAGAGGGAGCTGAAGGTCTTCTCGGAAAACATCACCTGGATAGTTCCAGGGATCGTTTCCATGACTCCCTCAGTCTCTAGGGTGGCTGTGTTTCCATGGAGACAGCTCCGTCCAGTGCAGTGGTCAGAGATTGTCGACCTTAGGAGGTGACCTTTGACCTTAGGGTCACCCAAGGGGTCAAAGGGTCAGTAGTGGCCAGAGGGCTGGGGCAGTACTCACACTGATTGGCCGTCCTTTTAACTAGCTTTAACTAGCTCAGCCTTCATCTAGATGATTAGAATATTGACCAATTTTCTGGGTATGTAAATTGTAGGGAACTCAGCACACATTCTATTACTAAAATGTAAGTTTGTCATTCAAAAAAGGCCTATTGTTTGGTTTACTGGTTTGCTGTAGTTTATGTATATTAATATTTGTTCATGTACTCATGCACTTCATGAAGTTTTGGGAAGGTTAGCAGGCTAAAAGTTAGACTGTGTAAATCTCTCAATATCACGTTTTGCATAAAGAACATGAGTAAAACCATTCAGAGCTATTGTTTTGTATTGTATTTTGTATACACAAAATTGTCATTACTGTAGTATGTCTTGGTGTTTTACTTTATATTCTCAATCACAGTTTATATTAGACTATTAGATGTTTGTTATTGTAGTACAGTATAATTTGTACAGTTAAATTAACTGCAATACAGAGTTTATTTAAAGTAGCAACTAAAAGCAACAAGGACTACCATGAATTCCAACTAACATAAATTTTACGGATTAATTTGAATGTTTTTCTGTTGATTTTAGATTGAAATGTTTTTGTTTCACCGCAGATGGTGTTCTGTGATATAAAATATCCTGTTGTTCAAACAGATTGAGTTTCAAAATGGCATCAACACAGTTCATCCTGGTGGTGGGAGGGAGTGTGTGTGTGTGTGTGGGGGGGTGATGTGTCATCATGGATAGTAAAAGACACGTGATCAAATGCTTCTTCCTCCCAATAATTTATGCCCTGCAGCAGATGGCTTGTCAATATCAATATATTAATTTAAAAGCGGTGTAGGATCAAGACAGCCGTGTGTTAGAGCCCTGAGGGGGGGTTGGAGAGGCAAGGGCAAAAAAGAGTGATATTTCTGGATATTACAGTGAGAAATAAAACATCTCCTGTTGTTAAAATGAAAATGAAAAGGGTGTCGCGGGAGTGCTCAGGTCATGATTAAACAGAATATGTGAAATGCTTGCAGGACTACAGCATCTGTTGCCAATAATCAGTTTAGTTTTACACCAAAAGCAGTTGTAATAATGAGCAGCGGTTGAGTTCTGGAGGTTAAAATTGTGTTCATTCTTCCTTTTTAAGATATTGAGCATGAGAGATTTATTGGTAGACACTCTGTTACTTAAAAAGGAAGTAAAGAGCTCCTGAACTCTTTTGACCTTCTTTCCTTGAATGCTATAAAACATTTCTGATGTGTGACAGATCATAAACGCCACGTTCAGCTCAATAGCAGTTTGTTACATAACATCTCTCTAGGAGAATTTAAAACAAACTGTTCACCTTTGACCTCGCTCCCCTCTAACCCCTGAGCGAGAGGGTGAAAGTCATAGAACAGCTAACCAACTAAACCTTCAGGTCCTTCAGAACTGAACCAACTAAACCTTCAGGTCCGAGAAGTGATTGATTTCCTGAAGAGTCTTTTATTGAGTCAACCTTTTTCTTTAAATGTCTGTTTGTACAAGAGAAGCTCAGAGAACAACAGGAGAGGACAACTTCATGATGGACGGATGAATAGACAGACAGAGGGACAGTTTTGCAGCCGGATGCATCTGAAATTATCTTCATTGCAATGCTGTTCTAACTGAAGATTAAACGCTTGTCACATTACATTCAAGCATTTAGAAGACACTTTTATCCAAAGCAACTTACAATGCATTCAGGCTATACAATTAATCAGTACTTGTGATCCCTAGGACTCGAACCCACAACCTTTGCGCTGCTAACACAAACTGAGCTACAGGAGCACCAAACCTCTGTTAAACCTGCTTTAGAAGCTGAACATGCTAAACATGCTTTGTTTTGCCTCTCAGTAAATGTTTCTGGTTGCTTAAGTGGCTTTATAGATCTGATTATGGTGATCAGAGCTATGGCACAAAAGAGGTCACCTCATCTGACCTCTGACCCCTGACATATGGCAGGAAGTGCACTAAAATTTGACATGACATACTTGCAGCCACACCGCAGTACTTCTGACAAAACACTGTTTGTTTTATTCCTTCAAATGAAAAATAAACAGAACCAAGTGGGCAATACAATGATTATGTAAATAAATACATGAAAAATGTTCAGATTTTAGTAAAACCTTCGTGCTCATTTATTTCTTTTCTGTTTGTTTTGAAGAGCGTTGCTAAACATAAGAAGGACCACATGCAATATAATTTCCATCAGAGGTCCATATCAGCCTGACCTTTAAGATCTTCATCGTGTATTTGCACCAAGATTTAGAGGCTTCCGCAATCCTCATCACTGAAAGGACAGTGAAAACAAAACCCACAGGCCTAATAATAGAGCACGTTTTTACCACCTAAGTGAAGGATATGGATCAATACTCATAACAATGCCTTTTATAGCATCCAGGGGCTGTACAGCCCTGTTACAGCAGCTCAGATCTGTAAGGGCTCTCCAATCACTTCCTCAGCTATCATCCACAGCGTGTTTTTATACAGTCTGATTGCACACACGCCGCACTGGAGCCGCAGACTGTGACAAAACTCAGCGAGGAATTCTAACGCAAACTGTTGACAGGCAGCAAATGCAGCCGAGATTTGTAAAGAGATTTGTAACATTCAAAAATGTGTTTTGGGATTTTACTGTGTAAGATATTCACTGTTTGATGTTTGCTAAGGCAAGCATCACTAAATGCTGCTCATACTGAATGTGGGGTGAGTGATTGGAACAAACCCCTCTGATGCACTCAAATGTCAGACTCCAGTATGAGACCCGGCCTCTGTGTGTCTCCACCGTCTGATCCAGCTGGAAATCTCAGTGTTTTTTATTTACGTTCTTTCCAATTCCAAGGATTATTTGTCATCTCCTGAGTAAAGGATTTTTAAAAGTCAACCTGCAGCGGCCCCCCCCTCCCTCTCTCCCTCTCTCTCTCTTTCTCTCTTTCTCTCTCTCTCAATCCCCTGATGCACCTCGGCACTGGTCAATAAAGTATTGATCAACTCTCTCTATCGCTGGCCAACCAGACTAATCACCCAAACACTAGCTCAACACTCTCACTCTCGTACTGTAAAACAAAATAACACCAACACTCACACATTTCATCATCTGTGTTATATCCATTCTTTCGTTTACATGTCTGTTTTGTGTGCATCTGCATCAACATCTTTTTGTTCATTAGAAAAAACATTAAAGCTCCTGGATTGTGTCTAGGACAACGTTAATGTGACCACCGGTGTCTGAGCGTCTGTATTGTGAAGCACAATCTTCATCTTCAGAATAAATGACATGCTTTCCTCATACTGTATCACCAGCGTTTTCTATTCGCCTTTGTTCCCTCGCAAAATCAATATGCCTGTGGAAAAAAAATGAGCCTGCCATATTTCTCCTCTGGTTATGACTGGAGATTTGAAAAGATCCAGGTGCAGGCAAGATAGAACTGGGACATCGTTCAAACCAACACTGGCATTTTCTTTTATTTTCTTTTATTTTATAGAAGGGTTTTTTTGCTATAAAGAATATAGGCCATGCTGTTATATATTGGATTTTGAACAGTGTAACTTTCAAATTTAATATGCTTTTTGCTATTATAGGAATTATTCTATTTACAGACCATAGTTTGAGAAAAGTGCTCAGGAGACGATAAAACAATCAAACTTCATGAATTAAATCTTGATTATTTGCTATTATGTTAAATATCTTGATTGAGATAAACCATCTAAAACATTATCAAATATTTAAAAAACATTACTAATACTCATATTGTTTGTGCTTTTGTTTCCCTAATACAAATGATGTCACTTCCTGGATGAACTTGTGTTAAAGCATAATGTAGACCAAAAGAGTAACAGAGTTACTCTTAACAGAGGTAAAGAGATTTAAAACATATAAATTAATTACTAATTAAAAAATGTTGAATATCAAGTGGGGACATGGCGGTGCACATTTTGTCTGTCTCTGATAAACACACCTGGTTTGATTTGGTCACTTGTTAGTGCAGCACTGAAATAGGTGTGTCAGATGAACAAAACATCTGTTTCAAAACTATATACCTGACCTGAGCGAGTCTCCAAGCACCTGAACTGAACAAAGCACTTTTATTTACAAGATAGAGACGCTTCTACTAAACGCTACTCACTAATTAACCAATGGAATTCCAATTGGATCTCCACACCCAGCCCTGCCCGCCTCTCAACAGCAGCCATTCTCTTCTCTTGTCTGCTCCTATTGGCCAGCTGCTCTTCACCGATGTTTGATGAAAGCCTCTGATTGGATCTTGGACCTCAGCAGGCTGGTTATTCACATCTGATCAGCTGATGTTTAGGGATCAATTAATCCCCATGGTGAGAGGCAGCAGTGATTGTGTGCTTGGTCTGATTACATATGGCTTGTTTCTGTCAAGAAGAGATAAGACCACCACATCATTCCTGTGACCCGGCCCGACCCGATCAAATCAGCCTCGGGCCCTCGGTGGACACTGGGTGACCCCGATGTTCAGCCTTCAGCTGATGGAGAAGCATTCAACGTTCACCTGGTTGTAGCCGAGCCTCAAAGGTCATTGCAAAGCAAACCTTAACTTCTAACCTTCATTCTTGATTTTAAAAAAAGTTAAAAAGCTAAAAGACTAAAATATTTTTATAGATAATTCCATATCATTTTATGTGCCACTAACCAAATAAAACATAACCAAATAAAAAAATCACTATATTTTTAAACAGGTTTTCTGAACACTTCTGTCCTCCATTGATCAACCAAACAGTTAGCCACGCCCCAAACTCACACCATTGGTTGTGATAATGTTGCTATGTCGGGCTGGTCAGATGCTCAAAGGGAGCAATTTTCTGTGCTACAGAGTGTTTAGATCCTTAAAGAACTTCACTTCTTACTGAAAATGGAAAACATCATTATACACATAAAGGGACAACCATTAGAGAAATGTTCTGAATGGCTAATAATACAAATTTGGCGGCGATACCATATTTCAGTTGACTGCCAGAGTGGTGAATTAATAAGATCTTCATAAAGATGAATCCCAGTTCTCTTGTCTGCATGGACATCAGTTCAAGGTTCTGCTAGTTGTAAAAAAAATTGTGAGCTCCTAAAACATGCTGCTCAGACTGAACACAAGTCAAACTAGAGCAGAGCTTCTCATTTCATTCAGTTTCCATAGAGATCCCTGATATTTTGGTCCTAATAAATTCACACTCTCCTCTTGTCAATGAGAGCAGTATAAATGCAGCTGAGCAGACAGAGAATTTGGCATTCAGTGCTACTGTAGCCACTGAACATGTATTGTGTGCAGAGACATCAGACAGCGAGCTATGAAAGACAGAACTAACTGCAGGAAAGATCAATATTCATTCTCAATGTGCTGGGGCATAACACGTGTGTGTGGAGCAGTTTATAAGGTTATCTGTATAAACAAGCGGTTATCTGGGGAATAAAGCGTCTCACACGTGCGTGATTGTTTGGAAATATTTACATTATGCAAACTGCGCGTGTGTTATATTTTTTAGAAGTGTGTGGGCATTTATGTCGCATAAAGCAAGATAAAGATGAATCTTCACTTAGTGGACTGAAAATAAATTGTTAGCTGTATGCAAATATGTTTGTTTTTAATATACATTTTTAATTTCTGTTGGCAAAAAAAATGCAAAACGCACTTCTCTCTCTCAGCAGAATTGATCGACTATTCCCGTTCAATCCATCTCTCCCTGTTTCTTAGCAACCAGCGCACCAATGAATTTAAGACCTGAGATGTTTTAATATTTTATTTATTTATTTTACAGAAGATGCTGCTGTCTGTATTTGTCTTAAGTGTTAGACGTTCTTATGAATTATAATAGACTCATGTTTAGCCTTTTAAAATGTATTTGCCGTACAGGACAGATCTGGCTGCTAGATTTCACTGTACGCATTTGAATAATGTGCAGGTCAGAGACTTCAGCATCTCGCTGATAAATCAATATTTATTCATCAAATGTCACACTGTTAAAGAGCATTTCATTTACAACACTGCATGAAGACTTTACAGCCATAACATATGACAATAACAAAAACACACCGGCACACATTCATTCCTGTTTACATTAATAGCACAAATACAGTAAAAGTTAATCAGTCTCAGTTTGGATCCGTGTATTCTTACTCATAACTTTTGCTCTGTTTAGTAACAGAAGAAACTGTTCACATAGCTTACAGTCCTTACTGGATAAGTTCAGGCCGAAAACAGGATTAAAATAAAAGTATGTTTATTCAAATACAGTCAGTTTTGATGCATCTGGCCCTGTGATTGTTAAATGCGTTTTATGTTATTGACTGATGTCACAGTTACGTTTGAGTCAGACACGTATCGGGATGTAACGTCATCTTCAGGCCTGAGTTACGTTATCCTCTTGCCCGTATAGGTGCCTTATCCTGTTAATAAAATATTCATATTTTATTACATCTATTACTGTATTAAATATTTCAGCAGGCCTTAGTATGTTTCAAAATCTGACATAATAATGAAAGCTAAAAAAAACTTTCCAAACTGCGGGAAACACACGTTTGTATAAAACAAGCTTTTTTATACAAACATATTTCATGCAAAATACATATTTGATGATGTAGCTTTTTTGAACATCTGAATGGCTGTTATAATAATAATAATAAAAAAATAATAATAATATTAGCGTTTATTGACTAAATAAAATCCCAAACAAATGTGCTAATACAGGCCGTTTTAAGCGCTTCTAAATGTTCTGATAATTAACAATTATTATTATTATTGTATCTGTTTTAAGTCTATTCAAAGGTGAGTTGACTTGTATTGTAAACTTATTTCTTATATCTCGAACACTATCCCGTCTGGTAAAGCAAGCAGCCATATCAAAAATAATTCTGTGTGCAATTTTTACTCTATAATGAAACACAATGTAACATCTCCTAATAAAGTCTGATTATTTTTCTGCTCAGTAGTTTAATTTGTTCCTGAAAATGATGACTCTTGTTAAATTATTAAAAAATGCATTTATGAAACACAAAATCTACAGATTCAGTGTATACATGAATCAGTGTGAAAGCATCTATGTTAAAGAGTTACGGGAGAGTGACAAATGTCACATCAACTGAATCTTTATCTTTTGTTTTTTACAGAAAAAGCCTCATAAAGTCGCGCGTTTGGCTTAGACGCAGCGCCGCGGAATAAACACACATTTCTGTCGATGCGGCTTCGTCTTATTTCGTGTCCAATAGGTTAATTTGCTGCGTAAGCCGCAAAATCTGTGTATTTTCATTGACCTAAAGGCTATTGATTTTCGATCGTATCAATACAGCCGGACGCAGTCCTTCATCTCGTCGCCGTGTCTCCAAAATCACCTACATTTCACAACAACACGGACAGCTGAAAATCACACCGACACATTCCAAAAAGATTTTCATGAAGGAAAGTTTTATGCGGGAGCCCGAAAAATAAAAACTTAACAAAAGAAATAAAAGAAACGCATCGTTTTCTATTAATACGAGGCATTGATTTAACGAGCTGAAATGTGAATTAATTAAGCAATCAGAAACTGAGACGACAGAGTCATTTATCAAAAGTTGTGCAGAAGACTCGCCGCAGAGATGAAGATCAGACTTTGAACAGGCAATAACTCATCTGTTGTCTTTACCCACAGTTGAAACTTTTTCATACTTAAAACTTTGGATAATTCGATCATTACAAAAACTTGCTTATATTTCTTCAGAAATTGAATAATATTCAACTTACATTCTAATAATAATAATAACAAGAATAATATAATATAATATAAATAACATATGTATATATAATAATATAGAAAGTGACAATAAAATCATAATAAATTATTATGATGATTATGGGGATTATGATAAAGATATGATTTTATTATTATTATTATTATGTTTGTGTTCTTCAAGAAATTAAAAGACTTTTATTATATAGAAACTTATGACAATCAGTGACAATATTGCATTTATAATACCAAAGATTTCCCTCAACACAAAATACTCTTGTACAATAACTTTTGGGCTTTATGGTTCTTTAATTCATATAACTTAAATTTAAGAAAATTAATAAATAGAATAAAATGATCAAATGTCTCGTGGTGGCCCAACTGTGGGTCACACATCATAAATTTCTCACATCATAAAATGCTTTTTAAAATATACTTGTGTAATGCGTTTGAGACGCAAATCAAGTAGTTGTGATTTTTATCTTTGCTAAATAATTTTCTCCAGTCTTTCAACTTTGAATTGTTCTGACCTTCATCATAAATCTGTAAAACACAAGTGCACAAAATAGTCTAAATGCAAAACAGACAGTTATATCAGACGGGGACCGTGTTACTAAAAACTTCATAAAATTAAAAATAATACAACGTCGCTGAATAGTTTTCGTAGGATATAAGCGACAACAAAGCAAGTTATTTCAAACTATAAAGTCTAATGGTTAAGACCTAGTAAACTACAGGCCTTATCCGGACATAAACAAAAGCTAATTATTGAGCAGATCAACTTTTAATCTCTTCAGTGTGACTCTTGCACTGAAGATGAAGGCCTTTGTTTTAAAATCCAATGGACAAACACACGTAATGATCAAATATATTTGCATTTAATTTTACGTAATGTTAGAAAATGTTACATAGCTAATGAAGAAGAATCACTGCTTCTGCTCTTATAAAACATGATAGAGTTTTGTAGTGTTAAAACTTGCGCGGTGGGTGAATTTAGGGCGAGCGCCCGCGAACATCCATCACAGCAGCCGATAGTGAAGCAGCCGAGCCGCGGGGCCGCGCACAGTTAACCGATTCACTGTTGGCTCGGGAACCGTAATTTATTTCCGATAGAAGTGCTCATCAATAGAGGGACATTAAAGCGAGAAGACACAGAGCTTATTTGTGTAACGTTGGCTAAGACAGCTCTAAACTGCGCCCATTACTTCTGCAGGCCCACAGCAGCTACAGGCCTCAGTGGACGCTTGTATATTAACATACACTGTGTAACTACATGAACGTCTATGAAGATTTAAAAAAAAACACTTAAACTAGAAGACAACATGGAAACTATATGTTTTTTTATCATTTGCAATATTTTACACAATTTACGTGACAGAATTTACTTTATATAATTGATTTGACATTACTGTTAAGTATTTCCAATGTGTGGTAGATGCAATAATGTAAAGTGTACTGTTAAGTTTTAAAATATTAATTACAATACAATTTCAAATACAAAAATACAGCTCTATCTCAAAGCAAAAAAATGAATAAATATTTTTGTATATATAGCTTAATCAAAATTAGATAAACATTTTCATATTTATATCTGTATTGTAGAAAAACACTTTATAAGTCAGGTCTCACTACAGCCTATGCATGCACAATGTAAATAATGCAATAATATTTTGCACAAAATTAATTCAGGTAAAATATTGTACAAGGTTGTATTAGATACCTGTTTTACTCCGGTTGAAGGCGCGTGTATCTCTGGGTTGCGACCGGCCGGACCTCGCCGGTGCTTCTGGCCTCGCGCTCCTTCTCGTTCTCTGCACCAAACTTTCTGACCTGTGCACGCACCCCCCCAACCGGGTCAAAAAACATAATTAATCAGTGTCAATCAATATATTGATCAGATTTATCAATGACCACCCAAAAGGAACTACATGCATTCGGTGCCAACGAACCACCATAGCTGAACGCGGTTCTTTTCTCCAGCATATTCCTGCTCTTTGCTTAGAAACAATGGGATGCATAATTTATGAAACCAAATCAGTTTTCTCTGCAAAGCGCTTTTAAAAATGTATTTTTCCAAACAGATTTAAAGAAATGCTTTCAGTGTGCAAAAGAGAGCGCACCGTCTTATAAATAGACTATTTTGTTTTTATTAGTCGCTACTTTGGGAGGTAAACTGGCAAACTATAATTGTATGTACCAATTCTTTGTAAATACACATAGCAATATGATAATAGTTATGTTAATAATTATAGTTAATATTTAGTATTTATATATAAGTTATATGTAAGTATTTTCTTTCTATGGCTATAAATCTGTGAAATCTCAACTAATTATCAAAATGTTTGCTTATTTCACATAAAAAACATTCAAAAAATGGAAGGTTTAATATTTAGGCCTATATTTTAGTACAGTCATAAACATAACAAGCATAATAATAATAATAATAATCTAAATATTTGGTTTTTTAGTATTAACTGATTTGGAGTTTAACTATTTTCACTCTAAGAGATGCAATATTGGCACGGGTCAACTTGTGCATATTGCACGTGTACTCGTGCTTATTGAAACAGGTGAGTTTTCAACATCAGCACCAGCCCACGTCACGTACAACTGGCGTTTTAAACACACACACATAAACGCGCGCACTGCGCGCTCCAGCTCAAAGACAGACGCGCGGACAGCCTCTCCATAGAAGCGCTGTTGTTCAGCGAATAAGCCACAGACACGCACTGAGCGCTCCGGGTGACAGAGCGAACCGGCGTGATTTAACCTAGGACAAAAGCTTTAGCACACCATGTTGGACTGACTGAAGGTTCTTCGAAATCGATGGATTGGTTTTAAAATCGTTTATTGAGAAAACAAGGTCTTTTTCTGGAGCTCTGAAAGCAGAAGAGGAGCGGGTGGGAGGCGATATTCTCTTTCAAAATGGAACTCACCATGGAAAACATTGGAAACATGCACGGCGTTTCGCACTCCCAAGCGGGCGACTTGATGAATTCCTCGCATGGCAGACCGACATCAGCTTCCCACCGGAACTTGGTATCCCACGGACGTTCGGCGATGGTTCCCAGCATGGCTTCGATCCTGGAGGGCGCCGATGAGTACCGAAGTGGCCCCGCGCTGTCTGGTCACCTTCATCCAGCCATGACCATGTGTGAGTCGGGAATGAGTTTGTCAAACACGTACACCACCCTCACCCCGCTTCAGCACCTGCCACCTATCTCCACGGTCTCCGATAAGTTCCACCATGCCCACCCGCATCACCACGCTGCTCACCAGCGCCTCACCACCGGAAACGTCAGCGGTAGCTTTACGCTCATGCGGGACGATCGCGGTCTGACCTCCATGGGCAACTTATACGGCCACTATCCCAAAGACATGTCCGGTATGGGCCAGCCGTTGTCCCCGCTTTCCAACGGTCTCGGTTCTCTGCACAATACCCAACAGGCGCTTTCAGCGTACGGACCCGGTGCGCACCTCCCCAACGATAAGATGCTCTCGACGGGAGGCTTTGAATCCCATGCTGCGATGCTTACGCGAAGCGAGGAGCATCTCGCTCGGAGTTTAGGGGGTCACGGGCACGGTATGATCTCCAATCTCAACGGCATGCACCCCCACAGCCATCTGCACTCCCAGGCAAACGGCTCCATGCTGACCGACAGAGACAGGCACGGCGCCGGGGCCGGACAGAGCGGTGGTTCCGGGCAGGTGGAGGAGATCAACACAAAGGAGGTGGCGCAGAGGATCACGGCGGAGCTGAAGCGATACAGCATACCTCAAGCCATTTTTGCCCAAAGGATCTTGTGTCGGTCCCAGGGAACACTGTCAGACCTCCTGCGCAACCCGAAGCCCTGGAGCAAACTCAAGTCCGGTCGGGAGACATTCAGGCGGATGTGGAAATGGCTACAGGAACCAGAGTTTCAAAGGATGTCTGCGTTAAGACTTGCAGGTCAGTCGGCATTACTCAAACATTTAACAGTTAGACAAGTAAAAAATATAAACACTAATCTGTGTTTATATCATAACACACACTGTCACACTATTAGTGCCGAAAAGGCCAGTGGAGTCGCACGGAGCTGCGATGTGCGTTTATTTACTTCTCATTTCATTATCACTCTGCAGTTACTTAAACTTAACACGTTTTTAAGTCTAAAGCGGAAAATCTACATACTGATAAAAACGATACAAGATGCTATATAGTATATAAACTACATCATGCTATACGCTCTGATTTTCGCAAATACAGCACAAACTACATGAAGGCCAACCTCAGGAGAAAACAACCGACAAAACAAAGAAAAATACACTTTTACAATGTATTATAGACAGATACTCATTTTTATGATCGAGTGGTAATAAAAGCTTATCCAACGTGAACCATCATTTCACGGTGACAATTTTATTCCATATAGATTTTTTTCGCCACGCAAAAAGTTCCTTATAAGCTATTTGTCTGTGTCAATATCAGGTTGAAACCTCATCTACTTACATTTTAAAATAGTTATTTGTGGTGGAATTTAAGGTGCACTTTGCACTTTTAACAGTTTTTTTTAAATATAGGGCTATTCAACACCAAAACGTTGCTGGTGTTGTTACAGGCCTGCGAAGTTCACGTGGCGAAATTTAGATCCATTTTTAGTGATTCTTGGTTTTAAAGAGTGTGTATGTGTTTTGGACTGGATGACCATCAAACATTTACGGAACGATTTGCTGTCAAAAGGCTGATAAGGGGATAGACCGACGACAGATGGGAGATCAGTGCTCGCGGGTTCCTCGTAAATGGTCACATTTGTGTTTTCATTGGTATCTCTTCGTCCTTAGGGTCCATTTGATACCCCACGACTCTCTCCAGGGTTCAGGAAGCCGCGGAGTGTGAGCTTGAGTGTGGGAGCGTGACCTGCACCTGATCGATAGCCCAGCTACCCTTTTAAACGCAGCGCGGCGATCAATGCGCGATTCGGACCCGAGACGCGGCTATCCGCGCTGACATTTAATTTATCTCGCTTTGTTTTAACACCCCGCTGATGGTCTTATTTCCGCGCAGGTGTGCACGCGCGTTTGCGTGCGCGCGATTTTAAAAGTGGATTTTACGCATTCAGTGAGTCATTGTT
>JAZGTK010010430.1:0-12323 GCA_036877625.1 Ambastaia sidthimunki | reverse complement strand
TTTGATCCCACTGAAACCTCACGAGAAGAGCTAACCAAATGGGATCCCACAGAAACCACACAGAACAAATGTATAGGTGTTATACACAGAATACACACAATCCTTCAGTTTCCAACCAGAGATGTGGCATGTGAAGCTTAGTCTGGTATAGTTCGAGTCTGTGCAGATGAGGAGTTCTTTGATGTTATGGACCACTGCGATTTGGAGGGTGATGAGAATGGCTGCCACTTCAGCATATTGGCACGACTGAGGGTCCAATTTGAAGTGTTGTGGTGAGCATGGTTTGTCGTTTACCCACCCTTTTGTCCTGGTCATGACGTTGGTACAGACCAGCCCTAAGTGATTTGAAAATCCAGCTTCAAGGTGGAACTCTTTTGTCGGGTCAGGGTAGGCCAGACATGGTGCTGAGCATAGATGATGTTTGAGGTGTGTGGGATTGCGCACCATGTAGATATTAGTGAGGCCACAGTCTAAAGAGTCCTTGCCAAATGATGCTTTGTACTTGTACAAGACCTGACAGAGTTTTTGGCGATCTGCATTGTCCTGTATAGCATCTGCATCCTTTAGGATTTGCTGGACTTGTGTGTCGAATCCGGGGTATGGCTCCTCTGATGCCATGTTATTTGGGTCATTGACAGCCGTGGAGGAGGTCCCGTTTTTGATGTTGAGAGTGGTTTGCTGAGAGACTGTGTACACTGAGAGGTGGTTCTTAGTCAGTTCAGTCCTGCACACCTGTTTCTTGTCCTGTGGCATAACAGATGTGATGGCAATGATCTTAAAGGGTGATGTAAACCCGTAAGCCGAGTTGTTTGCCCAAAGTGCCAGTAATGGTGTTACCATTGTGTCGTGCAACTGAATGCCTGCCTTGATCTGAGGGCAGTAGGGCTCTGAGTCTTTGGCTGGTTGTAGAGTGCAAAGTAGTGAACTTGAGCTTTGATCTGAGGTGGAGTTCACGTGGGTGGCTGGGGGGGTCATCCTTGACCTCGGTGACCTGGCAGTGTGTTTCAGTCAGGTGAGGAGGACCAATGTGTGCCATTGGTGAAATGTAAACTGGGTTTATGAGACTCATAGGACCAATGGTCAGGTGGATGAGAATCACCTGTTGCAGTTGAACTTTAGTCTGGCTGTAAGACTGTACATTCAGCATGCACCTTTGTGGGTTGAGGGTCCGCTTTTGTCTCTTAGCTCTGTACTGGGGTTGGGTGAAAAGCTGTGATGACATTAGCGTGAGATCAGCTCCAGTGTCAACAAGCGCATCCAGTCTAACCTCAATGTGATCGCTAGGTAAAGCTTTCTGGCTACTTCTCTTTCGATTAGGTTCCCCAAGAGCTTTGGTATTGGAGCTTGTGTGTCGACTGGAAGGCAGATAGGACTGGTCAGACAATTAACACAGCACTTTCTGGTACCTGATGGCCCTGGTTGGTTGATGGTTGGCCCAGTGGTGATGAGGTGAGTCGCAGAGCTTTGGGTGTCGTTCACAGCAGGGGGGTGTTCTGTGTGGTTGCTGTGTTCAGACACAGTTGGTAGTCATAAGGAGTCTGGTATATCCTTTTTGTCCTCCTTGTTGGACTTTTTCCGGATTAAGTCCTTCAAAATCCTCAAGACTCAGAGGTGTCCGTGCTGCTCTGTTCTTGGGACAGTTCAGACTTAGATTTGTTCAGGCTGTAGCGAGCTGGGTCCCTCCGTTGATGGTTGGGACTTGTAGCTCTGGCAGGTGCAGAATGGTTACCCTTAGGTCATTGGCCAGGTTCCCATGGAGCGCCGCCCTTTTGGCTGTCTGATGACGGGTCAGCTCTGTGACCTCGGGGCGTCCCATCTGGTGCTTGGGACGAACCCCCTCATGACTGTATCGTTCCTGGCTAGCAAAGTCTCTTGGACCTCTTGGCCCTCTGCTCAAGTGTCTTTCGTTGTGGTGCAGTGGTGCGCCCTCCAGTGGCAGTTCGGGCTAAGGTCCAGAGACAAGGAGGATAGCAGGATTTTTAACTTTTCAGAGGCAGCCCTTTGTTTCCCAAAGGCTTTATGGGCCAAGTCTCGCAGCTGTCTGGTTGTCATGGTGTGAGGACAGGCCATAACTCCCAAGTGATGGCTTACAGTAGGATGGAGATTACGAAGGAAAAGGGTCCTGAAGTTAAGGTCCTCCTCCATTTCTGGCTTATTCTGCGATCCGAAGTAGGCTCGCTGGAACCTGCTGTAATAGGCCTGGGGAGTTTTGTTTCTGCTTTGCTTTGAGGTCTGTTGCAGCAATTAGTCCTTGTTCTGACTTTGTGTCGTTAGTCTGTACACTGCCCTCTTGTTTCCTTGTTAATTATCCAATTAGTAGTTCATGGCCCTCACCTGTCTGCCCTTGTTTCCCTCTTGTTTGGTTTCCCTATTTAATTCCCTTGTGTCTGCCGTCTTGTGCTGGGGGGTATTCCATCAAGCCCGCTAACCACAAATCCTGGCTAATTTCCATAAACCTCGCTAGTTTTAGAGAGAATTCGGTTCCATTACTCCCGCTAACAGGAATCCCAGCTGAGTTACTGGGGTAACATATGCTTCTAAACTAATCTGCTCCGTGGTAGGTTAACTATCATCACTGCTGGAGGACTGCTGAGGAGGGTCAGGGAAAACACTGCTGTAGGACTGCTAAGGAGGGTCCAGCAGCTGTATGCCATCTTCAGTAACTAAAACGCAAGCATACCATTAAACAAAAAAAACACAAATGCCTGAATCACAGTTGAGGCAAACAGTAGCCTAGACAATACCTTGAATATACTGTTCTCGAGCATTTGAGGGACGCATGTAAGCGGTCGGCAATCTTCTGCCACGCCATCTCTCTTGCCTTGGCAATAGCAGCAGTATTACCCTTCCTTGTAAGGTAATTTTTTACCTTACAGTATTATCCTTTGTAGTGCTTCTGTAGTCTTCGTATAGTTCCAAAAGGAGCTTTTGCTCAGCGCTGTTGAAAAAATCAGCCCTACTTTTGTGCGCTTTACCCTGCTCTCTATATGACGCACAGTCTTTCTATCTGTGTAGGGCATTCCTAAATGGCCATTCATGAGGATGCCTATGTAGGCAGTAGACAGCAAGTCTACTATGACTTTTGAAAGCATTTAAAAAGCAGTATTCCTGCAATTCTGTTTGATGACAATTGACATTTAATTTGATCATTTTCTATAATTTTGTCTGTTTTTGTCTAAATAAGACTAGATTGCTTCATTCATATGTTCTTGATTTTTCTATCCGGCAGACAATCCAAGCTACATCACAGCTTTAATTGGCCTAGGTGCTGTGATTCTCTTTGTTTTCATGGGATTTGTGTTTCTACTATGCAGGAAGTTTTCCAAAATCCCCAATCTTCCAGAAGTTTTGGTATGTACTTTTTATTTGTGTCTTAATGCCCTATTTTTTTCTGTTTGACAAGTCTGCCTATACAGACTTGCAACATACCAAACTATTAGCAATAACAATTTGCTCCTTTCCATGTGCAGCATAAATTTGTGTCTCCACCAAGACCTGCTACTATTCCCCAACCTGTAGAACCAGCCTTCTCTGCAGTGTCACCCACTGGTCACTCACCTCTACTAGAGCCAGAAGAGGCTTTAGTTTACGACAGGCCCACAGTTTCACCACTTCAGAAAGACACAACCATTGTTGCTACTGACACGGCAGTATCGATTGTCCCAGAAACATCTGACACATCTGAAGGGGATGTGAATTTTGAAGAGTCTGAAGACTTTGGCAAGTCATCGGACTATGACAGCCCCAAATTTCTGCAGGAGATGAGCCCTGGGGACTTTACTACAGGATACGGCCCAAGACCACCTGTGATTTAGGTGTGTGAGTGACAGAGAGAATTTGACTGGAAAATCTTGCTGTTGGGAAAATCTTGGGGGTTTCAGTGTAGTTTTAATGTAACATTTGCTTGGTCCAAAAATGATTTCACACATACCCTAATGCACAACATTGTACAGTAATATGTGCTTTGATATTAGCATTACTTCAGTTGTGTTGAGTTTCCCAATAAGTTGCATTAGGGTAAAGGACTGTGTAAGTTAAATTAATAGTAAGATTCTGTCTCTTGTAAAATAAAAGAATAAGACACACGGACATCTACACAATTTAGTTTATGCTTCTGATTTCCTGCATCAGAAAATGCAGGAAATGTGATGGTGCATTGCAAGGATATAGAGGAAAATTGCAGCGGTTTGCAAGTAATGCGCCGTTATTCAACCAAAAACTGAGAATTTCAAATTTTGCTGCAATAACATGGTGGTCTACTGACCAATGAGAAGCTGGTGCAGTTTGTGCTTTAGAGATTACAGTCCACTGTGTACGTGCTTTGTTTCAAACTCACCCAACTTTTCCCTTACTTCTAAAACACATCTTGCTTATTCCTGTCAGTCAATCACTCAGAGCTTAGGTGCTCAAAAAGAACTTGACAAACAGCTTGTGTACATACATATGTGCCATGACAAATGAATATTGATATTTTTTTTATTATACTTGATTTTCTTAAAACATAGTACAGATCATCATAGCATAAAATGCTTTAAACCAAATACTGGAGGGGGATCCATTAAAATGGGTCCTGGGTTAAGCCCTGGCTATCAGGTATATTAAAACACAGCGTAAAATATTTTCTTTCAAATATTTCAGTTACTGAATAATTTGCATTGAATGAGAAGACAAACTTGCCTAGAGGCTTATTCTGTTACATTTTAAAGGTTTCTGCTGATTGAATACCACATCAGGATAAGTAAATGTTTCTTAGGGATAGAGACCCAGGTAGTTGCAGAGAGAATCTGGACCAAATTGAAACCAGAAATCTTGTTTTCCAGGTTGTTAATTAAAAGCAGGGGTGCAAATGTACAGTGTGTTTAAGATCATATATAATACACAATGTTCATTCTATACATAGGTATATTAAATAAATAAAAGAACGAAAGAAATAAAGTTAAAATGAAAAAAAAAACTAAATGGGGAAGATAAAACCTTTTGTCTGTAAAAAGAGAAAGTAGATATGTGGTGTGTTACAGAAAATTGGTTGTATGCACATAGTGTAACTCTCACGGTGTTTTCATGAGTAAATGTTTCAAACCTTTTGATTTGTTTTTGTATATTATAAAAGGGCAATATTTTGTATTATGTTACTATATACATGTTTCTGCACTTTATATAATTAATATGTGCTAACATTTTAGCTTTGATATTTACTTCAAAAGATACTTAATAGTTCATGTTTAACATTAATATGAACATCTTTTAATCAAATTTGTGAGTGTATCCCCAATCGTTTAAAACATCATAAGAAAAGCAGTGTTGTTAAACTGTTGCGTCTCTTTGTACTGCACACACAGTGAATAACCAGATAGACATCTTTATACTGGCAAGCTCAAATGTTTGCCTCAAGAATGACTGTCCCACTCCACAGTAACTATACAAAGTATCATAGTTTATAGGTACTTAAACACTTTTTTCCAGAGTGACATGAATGTAGTGCATTCAAGCTGTTCAGTATGTTTGGGATACAAACCCATGAACATTGCTGGTACCATGCTTTACCATTTGAGCTTGACATGATAGTGTCTGAGTTTTGTGCATTCTTTAAGGAACCTTTCCAATTTAACAATGTCTGCATTTCATGTCTGCTTAATTAAGTCCAAACATTTAGAGCATTCAATTACAATAAATCATGTCTGTCAAACGACTGTACTTTAGCTACATCTGTAAAGACCTTTTATATAGGGATATTTGTTTGATACAGACTCTCAAAGTTTTTCAGCATAGTGAAACAAAACATTTTGAGGTAGGCATTGCATATTTCTGATGTTTATCATAAAATATTAGTGATTTGTGTTCCTAAAATATAGCTGCAAGCAACAATGACAGGCACCAAGCACCATGTTGTCTTCCACGGTGGTTCTCAGAAAACTGTGTACTGTGGCACATACAATTAACCGAGTAAATGTAACAGAACTCCTGTAAACAGCCATTGGGTATTTTTGTTTTACACACACACACACAGGGAATCAAAATTAGAGAACAATTTACACTTGATTTTTGCAGAAATGTAATCTTCATTGTTCTAAATTTGAAGGTATTTTAGTGATTTTGGTCCATTCTTAAAGAAAGAAGAAAGTGACATGTATTTGTCAGTTATGGTTACCCGTAACCGAAATGTGACCTCTGCATTTAACCCATCCTTCGTGAGGAGTGAACATTGCAAGTCGTGAACACACACACACCCAGAGCAGTCTCTTCTTTCAGTCTCTTACACAGTTTGGTGACTGTAGTGGGTTTCTTAGCCATTACTGTCACCAAGGATTTTCAATCAGGTTTACATCAGGACTCTGGGCTAGCTATTTCATTATTTCAGCGCCAAGGAACTGCTTTACCAGTTTTGCTGTGTGACAGGGCGCATTTTCCTGCATGAAAATTGCTGGCTGAACGCAGGAAAGGAACCACATGTTGGCGCAGGAGGTTCTGATAAACTTGCTTTCACCCTTCCATGTAGCTGTATAAGAGGCCCAATTCCTGTTGCAGAAAACATCCAAATGCAATCCAAACCATGACACTTCCTCCTCCACCTTTCACTGCTTTCTTTACACACACTGGGTTTAGTCGTTCCCCAGTTTGACAATAAACATAATGGTTTCCGTCAGACCCAACTAAATTAAACTTACTTTCTGAAGTGAACTCTGTCCACACAACATGCTCCTCAGCAAAGGTTAGTCTAGCCCAGTGGTTTTCAACCTGTGGGCCGCAGAAATAATATTGCGAATGTATGTACGAAAAAAACAGGTTCATTTAATTTTTTTTTATACTGTGCATCAAAATATATTTAACTCATGAAATATGCTTAAAAACTGCACTTTCACTCCTGTTAGGATAACTTCAAATAAGACTAAACAGTGACTGAAATTTATGAAATTGTGGGTTCTTTAATTTTCATCTCCACTGTGTGTATATATATGTATATACTTTAGAATGTCTTTCACATTTTTTGTTGGATAATTCATGTAAATACGTGCCATAAAGTTTCATAATATTATATAATTATATATTTATTAATTTGCACAGTAACTACTGTAAAGACAAAGTTATAATGCTGAATACAATGGACAGCAATGGCCATCAAATGATTTGGTGTTAAAAGTTTTATTTACAAATGTGTACATGGAAAAGACAAACTGTTGCAAAATAAGATTAAAAAAATCAACATACACAAACACTTTACACAATGCACCTTAACGTTGTTGCCACCCTCCAAAAAACTGCATAAAAAGAACATTTTACACAGGGCCTTGACATTCAGGACAAATAAAAACTGCCTCCAAACTTGGCCTGCTCATGCAGTATCTCAGTCAATCTAAACAAAATCACATGTACAACGCAAATAAGTTGTCATGTTACAAAAAGAAACTCATCCTAACATATCTAGGTGTCTATGTTGTATGGTGTGTAGGGATATTGTTCTTCACAAGCCAAGCTTGTTATCCAGATGTTCTGTGGGAAGTAATCAAGGTGACACATTATTTTCATTACATGCATAATCCATTATGCATTAACAAAGAGAATCCTGATTCATTAAGACATACACCAAGGTCTTCATGCATATGTGCAATGTTGGCCTCTGTGCATGAGAAGGTCAAGTCTCCAGTCTAGAAGAAATGTTTCTGCAAACTAGGATGAACAAGTATACAACTGTAACAGTTACTTACCTGCACAAAAATACCCCACATAATACCCCACAAATGCCATCTGGTAATCTGATGTTTCACTTCAGTGTACAACGGCTCTCTGCCATCTAATCATTTACACTGGTTGGCCATTATGTGATTTGAGAAGTCATGGTGTCAAACAGATTTTAGAAAAAATGTGGCTTGCTGGTTTTAAAAATACACATTACAAACTTTTGTTTTCCAGTTTTAATTATAAGAAATATAAGTGCCATTTATCTTATGATCAATGTTACATAATTTTGAATGAAGGTTAGTTGTATTGATAATTGTTTATCATCTAAGTGGAAATGCCTCTATGCCAACAGATATTTGTTCAGAGGCTCAGTGAAAGAGCCTTTTTTTCTTCATAATGGCTAGGAATTTCGTGGAACAATCGGAAGCTTATACAGAACCCTCTACATCAGGGAAAACATTAACAAAATTCCAAAATACTTAAAATCTAGTTTTTCCATTGAAATGTCATATAAAAATGCATGTTGCACTTGTTCTAACACTTGTTCTACACTTAAACAATGTTTTTTTAATGTTAAGAATTTTAGGTTTTTTAAGTGTTTTACGTAATTTTTTTTTTTGCATTAAATGCCAATTCTCTTAGTCTTTAGGAATTATTTGTAACAACAAACAAACAATTTTTTCAATATGGTTCCAATGATTAACTACACTGATTAAAATGATTGCATTGGATTGAATGTATTTCAGTATTACAGTATTATTTTCAGTGTAGTTAATCTTGGTTAAACATTAAAGTATTACAATTTAAAAAGTTGTAAATGTTCTCTGTTTATACAATATAAACAAAGAATGGTTATGTATGTAGACACAGCGTCTGATTTGGCACTGTGGGGAACACCTCTGATGTGACCGGTGTCTGAATATTATGCCTAATCATGCCAACAAGAAGCAGTATCTTGGTCCCTTTCTCAGGGAACTAAGGATACACACGTAACTGAAAGACATTTCAAGGGAACTTGACGCTGAGTCTGGTTTTACCCTATTGGGTAATAGCCTTAGCGTAATACCCTAATGCAGGGCTATTCAACTAAAATTTTAAGAGTTCCAGTTAGAGAAAATTTTTTGAAGCAAAGGTCCAGAAGAACACAATGACTAACTAGTTAGTGTGATATATATTTAAGTAGCCTAGTAGTTGTATCAACATCTGCATGCATTCAATACCTGACTGTTAAATCAAATTAATTTAATACAACTCATCTAGCTGGGTTAGCACATCCTGAGTTAATATTTTACTTTTTTTATGGCAGATGATGCTGACATGGGTATTTGCTTTATTTTATCACAAAGCTCTTGTTTTTATTTCCCCCTCAAGTAGTGTTTCAGCTACTGCACTTATGCATTCTTTGACAACCAACTAACATGTTAGTCCAACTAACATTCACTGAACACATCACTAAAACAGCACGCTCCTGCAGGTTTGCCTTATACAACATTAGAAAAATCCGACCATATCTAACCATTCATTCAACACAGCTCCTGGTCCAGGGCCTTGTCATCTCTAGGCTGGACTACTGCAATGCTCTACTGGCTGGCCTTCCAGCAAAAGCACTCAAACCACTACAACTGATCCAAAACGCAGCAGCTTGTCTGGTCTTCAAGGAGCCAAAACAAGCCCACGTCACACCTCTCTTCATCTCCCTTCATTGGCTATCGATTGCAGCATGCATCAGGTTCAAATCTCTGTTACTCACTTACAAAACTATCACCATCCTACCGGTTCTGCACCATCCTACCTTCATCAACTCATTCAAATATATACTCCCTCCAGATCCCTACGGTCAGCAAACGAACGGCGTCTAATCATACCATCCTCCAAACATACTCAGTCACCCCGCAGCTTTACATTCAATAACCCCACTGGTGGAATGATCTTCCACACTCGGTTCTGTCTGCCTCATCCCACACCATACTCAAAAAACATCTTAAAACCCACCTCTTTTAGGAGCACCTTACACCACCCAAACACTCATTACACACAAAAAAAACCTTTTTTTCTCCCTTTCTCAACAGGAATCCACTCAAGTACTGGAGTATTGTATACTAAGAAAAATTTTATCTTTGTATGGCTATGCGTGCTGTTATCTTGTGATTTATCACTTCTTTGTTTTCCTCACTTTGTAAGTCGCTTTGGACAAAAGCGTCTGCTAAATGCCTGAATGTAATGACAACCCCTCCATCAGTAAATGGCTTTTTGTGTTGACCCAAAATTCAAGCAACTCAAAGTGAACTTTATTGTCAATCAGACCATGTAACGGTAGTTACACTTTTTTCATCTGACTCGCCTGTTTCTTTCTTTCTCCGCCTCACTCGCCTTTTTTTCTCTTTCTCTTTTTTTTGGCTGTAGGTCCCGGTTCATATGAAATGGCTTCTGGGTCCGTAACCGCGGTCCATCTGTTAGTGACCTATGACCTAATGGCTCAGGCTAGTGTCAGCATTCAAGCGTGCCACTGGGCCAGCTGCATAAAGGCTAGAGCTCTAGGGGTAGCGGAGTACTACTCTATCTGTGTTCTGCTCTAGAGAGGTCAGAGGACCCACCATAGCAAAAATAAGGGTACTACTCTGCACACAACCCAGAGAAACAAAAGTTCAGAGAGGAGCTTGAGAATGGCTGGCCCCAGCCACATGGAACTAACATCCTCTTAGCGTGAAGGATCTGCTCAATGCTCGACCCACACTATAGGAATGTTGAAGCTCTCACGGGGGGAGAACCCTCTATGGTGAGGGGGCAACTCCAACACTACCTGGAAGAATATAAATTGACAAGAGGGCAGAAACCCCCAGAGAGGGGATGCGCACTCTTTCAGCCAAAGAAGAGGAGGGCCCATATTAGACTCAGTTCTTAACCCACAGGACCCGCTTTCCAAGGGGAGCTATATAATGCCGGCTCTACCCACTCTAAACTGTGGTCTCAGACCAAAACCTAAACTCCAAATACACAACGAGGAGGGCTGAAAAGCATAATGACAGCAAAACTCTTCCTCAAGGGGTGCAAAGGAATCAGAAAGATAGTTCCTCCCGTGATCTCATGAGGATCTGGGAAACTCCAATAATATTAGGATGGTTTTAAACAGACATCAAACCAATCCTTGAGGGGAGTTTGAACCAAGCTTATGCTTGAATGGAGAATGCCTGTGCTTAAGTCAGACTGGAGAAGCCTCAACATGAGAGTGGAGAATGTCTCGGCACAAAAATGCTTTATCCCTTTTGAAATTGTTTGAGCATACCAAAAGCTTGTTGTTCTGCTATTTTCCTTTTCTTAGGTAGGGTGATGTTGGGTGTACGAAATGGTAGATTGGCCATCTTGTATAATATAGTTATTCACAATTTCCAGTAACCTTTTATCCTCAAAGGAAAGTTTAGGTTTCCCGTTGTAAGCTTGTTCTGAGAAGTCATTATTGTACTGCTTTTTAAGTAATTCAGCTTAGCCACTGCAATTTTACTAAAGGACATGACTGGTTGTCCCTGTGCAGTCATGTAAGTTACCACATAGTGGACCAACCTAAACACATCTGGACTGCATGAGGTCTGTTTCTTTGGCTGTTAATAACCTTCAGGGGCTCCATATTCTTTGGGGTATTAATTCCAACAGACCAATATCTCATTTTATAGAGCACAGTCAAACATTTTTAGGTACAGTCTTTTCTTTATGCCCTCTTCCCTAGGTATATTTTCCTCACCCACAGGAATTGAGCCTTGTGTGAAAGTCTATCCAACCCACTTCTAAACCACTCAACCTTAAGGTTTTTCCTAGCTGTTCTTGCCCCTTTGTTCTAAGCAAAATTTGTTTTGCTTAGAACAATGCTCTTTTGTTTGCAAGATGTGTAGACGCTGTTTGCAAGCTTTTGCTTACAAAAGATCCAGTATCCGACTTTTCCTCTTAGAACTGTCCTCACAACTCCTTGTTATTAACTTGTTCTCTCCAGACTGGTGTAGCGTATCAGCCGGGTTGGAAAGCGTTATTTAAAACCGCTGAAACAAGGGAATTTAAGCCTTACCTCAAAGGGAATAAGTATAATTAACTGTAATTAATTATACTAAATATTGAAAGATGTGTATACACTTCTTACTGATAGACAGTGCTACTTCAGAGCATGTAACAAGGTCAACAAGTTTAAGTGATGTTCGTTTGTGAGCAGTTAAACACAGAAACAATCACAAGTAGATACAAAACGGTTTTGTCAGGGATGGGACACGAACCCGAGTCTCCGGCATGGGTGGCGAACGCACAAATCACATTAACAGAAAAGGAAACAGTTGAAAACAAAACACTACCAAAACTAGAAACAAAACCACAGGGAAATCTCCCGGAACTCACAAGAGAACACAAGACAGACTAGACAGACTAAACACACACCTGGCAGGACTCGACAAGGAACCGGGAAAACAAGAGGCATTCGTACAACAATGCCGCCGCGTTGATCCGAAGATCAGCGCGGCTTAAATAACAAAGAACACTCGTTAGCACACCGCTGACAAAACAATAACACAGGACAGGTGCGGGAGCTAACAAGGGGGCGGGGTTTGACAACACCGGAGCACATGGCGAGCTGGCAAAACAAAGCCATGTGCTCCGCCAAAACAAAAACA
>JAZGTK010010429.1:0-16400 GCA_036877625.1 Ambastaia sidthimunki | reverse complement strand
GTGACAATGTTGGTTGGCACACTACCATCAGAACAGAGTGTGTAAATATTTTTCTTTTTAAAGTAAACAACTTATATTTCAGTGTTGGTAAAACACAGCTAGTATCACCAGTTGTTTATTTCTAAATTGATCTCATTTGAGCTTGGCTGGACTTATAGTTTAATGAACAGTGTTTGAGATAACATCAGAATCTGAGTTGCCTGTTGGAAGAGTAACCCCTACCGCCTCTTGGTTTCTTGACAGGTATTCAGGAATTCACTGCACCCCCCTGATTACCAGTCACGGTTAGAAATAGTTCGAGCCAACTCAAAACTGTCCTTGAATCGAACTGGTACATCAATGAGTAAATCAGGAACATTACAGGTAAGTGCTTGTTACAAATCAGAATGTTTTACAGCATGCACCATATTTCATATTTTATATAGAGGATTACAGCAGTGCTTTTATTGAAAATAACTAAAAATCGAAAGTACAATTAGTGTGGATCTCATGCTTTGATATCAGGGATGTGCACATGATGTTCTGTAAGACAGCACCGTCTTTGTTGCGTATTACTTGCGGGAAAAATCTTGTATTTTTTGCAGTACGTGAATCGCATTAGAATGACTCAGTCGGGTTACATCCCAGAACTGCAGTAAAAAGATTTTTCTTCTGCTATAGTCCAGAACGTCTAGCAGGCAGAGGAAACAGGGTGAGGAAGATGAAGAGGACGATGATGAAGACGAAGATGAGGATGATTTGGAGGAAGTGACAGACGACGAGCATTAAGATTAATTTTCATGGCCATTCTGTGATCATAATAGTGTGATGCACAGTATTTTAATACAATGACATTTATAAACTGTATTTAACCATATATTAAACGGGAGAATACATTAAACAACTAATTTGCACCACCAGAAATAACAAAGTCTAGAGGATTGTTAATCAAAAGTGAATGCTGTGTTATATGTTAATGTTATATGTTTGCTTTACTGTAAATCACATGGTATGAAATTATGCTGGATAGCACATTTCAAAAGACATTTTGTTTTAAATGGTTTTAAGGATGCCAAACATGTGTTTTGTGTACAATGTGCCAAGCAGAGTCAGTAATCAATGTGGTGGTTTGGTCAAAACATGCCTTAGAGAATTTTGATGTACCAATAAAGCTGGCCTTTGCTCAATGGGCATTTTCATGATCTCAAAAGTCACATTTGATCTTCTGTTTGCAGTGTGGAAGCCAAAAGGGTCAGTGTGGGTATGTAATGCACAAAAACAATAGCCTTTCCCGGGATCTCGATCCACCCTTTGCTCTGCATCATTGTGTCTCATAGCTTTTATGTCAGTCATGAATGAGTCAGAAACAATAACCAGTATTGCTGGTGTAATTGTGATTCGCTCTGACAGGAATGGAGATATTGAAGGCGGATCATTATCATTGCAGGCTGTTATAGTTGCAGTGTGTGTTGCTGTATGACATCTGGTGGCATGTTGTTGGTGTAATTAAATAAATTACATACTTTGTCTGCGGGTGAAAGATTTTTGGCAGCTTTACATGTATGACAGAAAAATTGTGTCAGAGGCTGTACATCACTGTGGAGTGAGAACATTAGAGCTTGATGTTGCCATATTTATCTAATTGTCCGAAATGCAATAGATGTGTTTGTTGAACTCAGAGAAAAGCTATTTTATTTTACATAGAGTTGGGCTGCCATATGGGAGCTGACATGTTGAGGGCAGATGACCAGTTGAACACTACTTTTTTTTCTCAGGTTACCACCGTTTATTGAACATTTTTATGCATTCAATTTTCTGGTGTTTGTATTTGAAAGCCTTTATAAGATGCCGTATCCTTGCCAATAGTTGTTGTGGATAAGAGATAATATCACACAACATAAACAAAAATTATTTTGTGCAAATGTAATTAGTGGGACAGTTTCATAAAATAAAAACGTTTAAAAACTTGCATGTTTCTATTAACCAGTCAAAGTTGCGTGTCAATTTTTTTACCAGCCAATTTTTGTGTGTCTGTGTTAAGTCCTGACACACGCATCAGTTTATTCCTTTAGTGCAGGATGTTTATCATATACAGAAGAGTTCATGAAATATGCATCATGTATAAAATATTAAAAGTGCATGACGTGCTGCTCTGCACCTTTTCATTGTGAAGTGAATGGTCTTACGACTTTGTCTCCAGGTGTTCGGCTACGTGGCATATTCGTGACAGACGCACAACACGACCATTTATTCAGTGGCCCTGGGGATGGCAATATCTAAGCAAAGGATTCCCTCCTCACCCCTGTGACTCATACAACAGAGGCCATAATGGGAACCAGTGTGTTTGTGTGCGCCGTAGCGCCTGACTGTACTGCATATTAACGCGATGGTTGCCTCGCAGCGGTTATAAAAAAAGCGGCAGCATAACTACAGCGTGAGTCACCGTGAGTCACGAGAAGAGAGAGAGAGAGAGAGAGAGAGAGAGAGGTGCTGGAAGCTTTGAGTATAAGTTCCCCAATACATGATCTTTCTCCATCCATCATACATGATTTTGTTGTCACTGTAGAAAAACTTTCACTAACCTCTGCAATGATGTATCAATAAAATGTATCATGTCTGAAATCTACTGCGAGAGTCAAAGACACTGTCTGTCTCTTTTACCATTGAATAACAGTGTTTATTTAATGCGTCATGTTTTAGTTCAGGTTTTTAATTCATTTTCTTAAAAATATGCACATAGTTTATTGAAATACTTTGTAGTTTTGTTTACAGCAGTTCTTCTACCAAAAATTAAAGCGTTACTGGCTCTTCAATGATCGCGGTGGCTACTTTTTAAGTCTATAACAAATGACATGCAAAAAAAATATATACCATATATACCATCGCTTTACACACAGAAACTGCAATCACAGACGTGGCTGCATTCAAGTACAGTGCGGCATGAAGACGATTGCGCTCATTTCTGCCATGCGGATGCGCCTAGTATCAACCAAGCTTGACAGACAGTGCTTTTCTGGCTGCACAAAAAAATTAATAGATCTAGTAAATCAGCCTATTTTACTTTCAGAATGCACTAGACTGATGCTTTTCACTTTAAAATGAATGTATACCATTTCCTTGCAGGGTAGCATTCCCCTGGACCCCCAAACAGCTGAGTAGTTTCACCCACCCAAAGTCTCAGAAAACTCCTGTGGGATTAACGGAAGCCTATTTTTAGGACGTTAGAGGAGCACTAATAATGTCTTACATATACAGAAATACAGTATAAGAATGTATACTGTAATGCCATAAAATTGTAATTGGTCTGAGAAAAAAAATGCTCAGACCAATTATATGCCCCGCCCCCCAAAGTAGTCATTCATTGTATGGAATAGACCAGAATGTCTAACATCTCTTTTGTTTTGAACAGGAGACAAAATGGAAGAAAGACAAGCATATAATGACAGAAATTTAGTTTGAACTGTGCCTCAACTGAACTGAGTAAAAGTTGCTGTGTGTCCAGACTTATTTACAATAATTAACTTGTAATTCCTTATTATCAAACATATAATGGTCTCAGCATTAAAGAATTCAAATGAAAACAACAGATGTACTGCTTTCTGAGTAGAAGTACCTGCACTCCAGGTTTGCTCAGAGCATGTTTTTGTTAATGGTTTCGACATCCGCCTTCACAAGCATACTGCTGCCACATATAATATTGCGCAAGGCTTATCTATGTCTACGGTGATACAATCTGCCAAAGATGCCTTGAGGTTGTAAGCTTACTGCAGGCAGAAAAGAAAATATAGGCATTTGCCTGTGCCGGTCACGACCTAATCAGGTGTGCAATGAGGATATGCAAATCTGCATGGCTGTGTGAGTCTCTGTTTGTATAAGCATGCATGTGATTTTCATTACTGGGTTTCAAATATGTGGCGAGTGAATCAGCATGTACAGCATTGGACACATGTACAGCATTTTTGTAATTGGTTAGGAGAAACACTTGTATGCTGTTTGTATGACTTTTCTAACCTCAATACAGTTCAAGAGGAAATTTATTGTGCAGTTTTGGTGGGGGGCTCCAGGAAACTCTCACAAGGTCAGAGGTGACGAAGTCAAACCCAAAGAGGCCTTTTAACCTCAGAGGAATAATACTGAACGTGACCTGGTGGGCATAAATCCAACTTGAAATTGTATGACATGTAAAAACATGCAGTTTGACTCTATGATCAAGCTATAGCCAGCAATGTAAAAATTCACTACCTACAGTATGGATCCACTGGTTTTACCATGTCTGATAATGTAACGCTCTGACCCGGATAACTCAATAAATCCCCAAAATGAAAGAGATGCGGGAAAGTGTTCCACACATTTAATGGCTGGTACACAGCAACACACTCCCCTCACACATAAGATTATCTCTTTCTAGGAGTAACAGGTTAGACATTTAAAAAGAAGTCTTATGTCGCACATTAAAAGTTCACGTCACATTTCACTGCAGTGAAAATCTTACAGAGAGTTTCTTATCAAGCAAAGTGATATAGTTCTTTAAGCTCCATACACAGGCTGCTGGGCCATGTGTCATCGGAAATAAAGAGAGCAGGTAAAGCGGTTACCGTGTCAAAGAAACAGCCACTGTGCTTTGTTTTGGAAAAAGTGAAGAGGTTTCCATGGAGCCTCTATTTGATCCCATGATAATTAGCTTAGCTCATTGATTGCACAACATCCTCTTTATTGGCTGTGAGTCGGCCTCATCAATGGAAACGTGATTCTATTTATGCCTACAGTCACCACAATGCCCGACCTGAGCTTTAAACAGCTCATAATCAATGCAAGAAACTCTGCGGAGAGTTGTTTGTTGTTGTTTGTTGACTTGTTATATGCTGTATTACAAATAAAGTAGGGGGACACCGGTTCATTTTGTTTAGTTGTTGCTAGTTGCTCTATAAAAGTGTCAAATGAGTCTTTTTGCCTTTAGAAATATCCAGTCGAAGGCCACAGTTTTGGTGCCCCCCAAATCCTATAAACCATCTTTAGACAGCAGCCACACAGTGAAAGAGGATTACTGCTAAAGCCACAGCAAAAACCTATAGCATATTCCTATTTCAATAACTAACTTGTACCACAGAAGAAAAGATTTTTGCGAATTTGTGTGATGCAAGAAAATGGCATGCCTAGATACGTGGGTTTCATTGAACTTTCGTTGTTTCGTAATTAAGCTATTTCCATAGGCTTTAGCTCTAATCTGTTATTTGCATCAGAGAGCAGCTAGAAGTTAAAAAGCTGTTGTGTAAGTGGGGCAGAAAGGGGCAAAAAGGGTCAGTTTGAAAGGACCCAGGGCAGATTTTGCAAACCAGCACTGCTTGCTTTTGTATCTTTTGTTTACAGCAGGTTGTTGTGAGAAGTCATTTGAACAGCACTGGTAGAACAGTTGTGCAACTGGTCCATTTGCCCAGAGCAAATAGCAGCCTTCTCAGAAGGGGGGCGGGGCCACATACAGAGCCTTCCTTTTTTCCCTAGTGTCATCGCTTTTAGTCTCCTTGACTCCTGCACAATTCGTTTGAAATTCTTTTTGTGCAATGTGATGATAAATGTTTAAAAAGAAATGTGCCACACGAAACCATTACAGACGGATCCAATGTTTGCCAATGACTCACACAGTTCTCATTATGATCTAATTATGCACAATCATGTTCTCATTTATGGAATGTCTTTTCATGAATAATCTCAGACGTTGCATGAGAACTTAAAGGTCACCACCAACAATCGCTTGTCTGAATTATTGTGTATATACACGACGACCCACATTGAGTAACTGGGTTTTGGCTTGTAAAAACCTGTACCATTCATTTACACATTCCAAAATCTCTAGAACAACTTTAAGGGCTGCAGATAAAGTTTTCTGTGGGTCAGGATAAATATGCTAAACTGCAATGCAGGAATACCTACAAGATATTGGAACTGAATGTGATGACGCATACACTTTCCGTTTTGTACTTTAAAATGCAAAAACACATTATTCTGCTCTGACAGCGTGTGTGCTCTGATACAGTGACGTGAAAAAAGTGTGCATTGCATTGACATTGCTTTGAAAATCTAGGTTTATTTTATGAATAGGGATTTTTTTTAAGCTTTAGCTTATTGAAAAATTTGGTACAATACACAGTTAATTAAAATCAGGAATAAATTAAGGTTTTACACTATTTGTAGTTCTCCATTCAGATGTAAGCAAATGTGTGACATTAAACATGTTAACTCCTTTGTTCAAAAGTTTTGCATTCCTTGTTTTCATGAAAGCACGCAGGATGCTGTGGGACATTCTCAAGTCATGCTGGGAAAGCATCAGATTTACACAAATTTTCCAGCTGGAGTTCGTGCCTGCTGGATTGCATTCTGTTATTAAAACAAAAATACCAAGTTATTCTGAAATGTACAGTCATGTGAACTTTATTAAAATTGTAATGCTGATACTTTAATGTCTATTAAAAACATTAAATTATCAATAAATGCAAAATAGAAGTATAGCAACCTTTTGCTTTTGAACCCCACTGTATATTTAATATAGGTCAGATATGAGATGTTATGTAGGCAGAGGCTCATGTAGACGGTCTGATGGGTCTAATTATCATCTGTTCTGAGCTCAGGCAGAAGCCAGAACAAGAACAGCTGGTGTAAGAAGCAGCAAACTTGACCTTTCCATATTAAGAACAAACATCGGGCAACAGCCAAGAAATAGTACGTTTGTGTCAGAATGTTTGAGGGCAAACATGCTCATATAAACAAGGGTCCCTTTCTGTTATCAAAGGCAGTCGTTGGCCAGTGATAAGGGGAATGGGGACAGGGAATGGGGACGGACTACTGAGAATCCCGTGTTTACTGACTGTTCAGCGCTCTTATTGAGAAGCGGTCACCTAATTCACAGCATGGTCAATATATTCTGAATGGGTCTAACACGCTCTTATTTCATTCATAATTTTCCCCTTGTGGCTAGTTTTCCAAACAGATAAATCCGGTTGGGATTCTAAATTAATCTTGTCCTGGGGCAGGGCTTCTTTTCAACCTATTATATTGTGTTATTTCTGTATTTTTTCTGTTAAGTTACAAAATTCCTCCAAACCCATGAATCCCCACCCAATCTAAGTAAAAGAAGCTCTAATTTGTTTCCCTGTTTTGAATGTATGTTTCCTGACTTTATTTCTTTAAATGTCTCATAATACTTAATACAAACAAGAGTCCTAAATCCTGCAAGGAGTTTATGATCTTCAGTCGGTGATGTTTTTGTGTCACGACTTCAATGTTTGAATGCCGAACTCAGTCATCATCTCATCTTTCTTGCAATAAAACATTTCTAAAAACAAAAATGTTTCTTATTTTTACAAATGTTTTGCCTGCCTATTGAGACTACAAAACATCCACGCAGAAATTCCGCACATTAATTTGTTTTCTTGGCTCTTTCTGTATCTCCATTGTCTGGCCACTGATAGAATTCAGGAAACTTCCTTTAAACAGAGCTGCCTTTGAAAAACTGCAAATTTGAAATGTAAAAACGTTCTTTCAGCCAGCGCTGTGATTAATGCAGCAGACCACACACTCAGTGGGTGAACAAGCAGAGAAATTTTTCCTTTTAATGAGCATCTCAGGTCGTAACAAGCAGTTTCATTCATATTCATGTGTATCTGTCTATGCAACCATCCTAATGTTATTTCACATCAGAGGCATTTCTTCAAAGCCAACAAGGGTGTTGTCAACAGACCGTAAATCTCTCACGTTAATGATTAAAATGAAAGAGTTTCCTCACACTAATAATTATCTTTTCATATTCCGGTGGGTCCATATGGTTGATTGATTGTGAAAATGCGGCAACTGTTGCATGAGTATAAACATTCATGATGAGACAGTAATTAAAGTTACCGTGGCAATCGAATAGCAACTATGTTTTTTAGTTCCTGGTCTTTATACAGCTTTTAATGTATATACTGTATTATGTGAAATGCAGCACAAAGGTAAGTTCAATTCAAACAGCACCGGAAAAACAGTGACCACAAAGCAGCCGGTGAAGCTGTTTTATATCACCTTCTGCTAATTATATGAAAGCAGTGATTTGTTGTAATTGAACTCATTTATGCCATTCGAATCAGTTAAACCTAGTAGTCTCAAATAATAACATTTACATTTATTCATTTGGCAGACACTCTTTTATCCAAAGCGACTTTATCCAAAGTACATTTTTTATCAGTACTTGCATTCCCTGGGATCGAACCCACAACCTTTGCGCTGCTAACGCAATGTTCTGCCAGTTGAGCTAAAGGAACAGCTAATTACAACATTTCTGGAGGCTTGCAACATACGCTGCTCGTTTGCATACAGAGAATTTATCACACAATACCATTTAAAGTGATATAAACAGTGCCATGTATTTGAGCAAAACTGTCTCCCACAAACAGGGGACATCCAGTAACAGACACACAGTAATGAAGTGTGCTTGGTATTAGACCTGAAGGACACTAGAGAACAGGGAGGATACACAGTGTAATGTAGCGCACGCAGGAGCTCTGCTTTGTGTTCCTTTGCTTTTGTGCTGAGCGTTTGTTTGGGCAGGACAGGATGTTAGGGGACATCTGGAGGAAGTCAGCCCAGTGCTTGCTGCCCATCCCTAGGACCTGAGGGCTTTTTGTGCATATGGTCATAGAGAGGAAATGACTGACTTTGATGCTTAAAGGTCTACACATGTCCAATCATGGTAATATATGTTTCTTTATGATACTAAATGACCTAATTCAAACCTAATTCAAAAAAAGAAAAAAAATGTAATTAGTCAAACCTTTTTAAAAGACAAGGAGGACATCATTTTGGAGTAAATAATGTATAATTTAAACAGAATCATAATTTTCCTGCAAAGAAACAGATTTTGAATTAATGATCTCAGTTAAGCTGACATCATGAAACATGAAAAAATACATTTAGACACTAAACATAACTAAAGACTTAAAAGCACTCTAATTTATAATTTACTAAGTTGAAAACATAGAAATGAACACCAGCTTTAGCTAAATATCATGATTGACTCAAATTGATAAGTTATTTAATTTTCAACCAATCAATCATTTACATTAACAGTAATGAATCCTCATTATACAAATGAGAAATACAGATGCCCTGATATACTCGCAGGTGCACCTGATGCCGTGAGCCGATTGGATTGGCATGATTAGACATGAGATTCAAACACCGGTTCTGCATAGCATCAAACCAGACACAGTGTTTCGTTCCTGTTCTCAGGAAACCAAGTTTACATACGTAACCATGACGTCTTTCAAAACAGCATAACTGCTGTCACATTTCTGCATATTGTATGTAGTGGTGCTACTTTTACTCCCCAATGCTGCTTCTGAGAGCAATGTAATTAAATCCTGCTTACTGTTCAGGCATCTTCTCAGACTAAGACAAAGGGTCACTGTTACCCAAACAGAACAACAAACATGGTGGTCTGTTTTTTCAACTCGGTTCTTCCATCACAAGTATTGTAGAAGCTGGCATGTTAAATTGCCTTCTTCTCTCACCAAGCAAGTGTCAAAGAAGCAGCAGGAGAATGTCTCTTCTCCTCAGCCAACTCTGGCTGTTTCCATTTACCTTCCAAACTGATGAAAATATTTACTCCTGAAAAACAGGATAATTTTCCTTCTCTGACTGTGTTCCAGAGACATCTGGACTGTGTTAAGAGCTTTTGTGTGAGGTGGGAACAGATTGAGTGAGAAGACACAACCTGTGGAATGTTTGCTTACTTCAACTCCTGAACCCAGAATGACCCATCGTGACACTGAGACGTCGCTGTTTGCTTTACTTTACCGAGAATTTGAGTGTATAATAATTTTCACACTGTGAGATGTTCATAAAAGGCACTGAGCTGCCTTCAGCTCACAGACTCTTCTGTCTTGGCACCAGGAAATTAATTGTGTTGGCGTATTTAACAAATGCAGTAGAAATATGAGGTTTATTCTAGGTTCAATAACAATAAGACTATGCAGTGCTTGCTGTCGGGGGAGCATCACAGACACTCTTGATGAACTTATTCTCAAGTACAGTGCGTCCAAAAGCACAGCCTTCCTTTTAACTCCGGAGTGCCAATATGACAATTCTACTTTGGACTGCATATCAGCATATATTACATCTGGTTTGTTTTCTTCTACTTTGTGTTTGGAGATAGAGTGTCATTATCCATATAGGGCTATGCTCGTTCTGGCTGTTTCAGTTCCCATGAAGATTTAATTCACAGACTCATTTAACATTATTTCTCCTTTGTGGGAAATTTGGCACTCTGTAGCTGTGTGTGGCAGTGAGAGACATAATTTACATAATGAGTTTGTTTTTGGTGTCAGCAAGACCCGTCGGAAAGCTTTCGTCATCCTGTTTGTAGTAAAACTAATCACATCATCATTGTTGGGTGACATACAAAGTAAACACAGCTACATTTGGTCTTTCCTCCTCATATGGCGCGTTCAGCTCTGTGTTCCCGGGGCGTCACGACTCTGTGATATCGAGAGCTCTCCATTAGGCGAGTGAGAGTTCTGACAGGTCCAGGGAACAACAGCGGGTACATCAACATGCCAGCGACCTGTGGTGGTGGGCATGACAGATCACGCTGTAGCCTATTATTATAAGCCATTACCATTAATAATGCACATTTCCTTCTCTTAATTACCTCCGCCTACATGCTAACATAACACCTTCCTCTCAGAACTCACTTAATCTATGCTAGCTCGACAAGTACAAACCAGTCAATGACCCTGAACGCCGAGCTCTCACGAGCCCATGTTTATGGAAATAACTCTTGCGTAATCCCGCACACCTCTGAACATATCTGACAGGGGCTCTTCGTTTCTAGTCAGGTTGAGCAAGCGCTAGGCTAAATGCACCCCTGCACGGTCAAACCGATGTTACTGTAGTTTATGCTAAAATGACAATTAACACCAAGTTCTTCTGGGAATCTTATGACTCTAATTATATCTTAAAGTAGGTGAAGAAAATGAAAGATATTAAAAAGTGAAATCCTCAAACATTACTGAGGATAATCTGAGGAAACAAAACAGCATATAGAGACCCATATTGTTCCATAAATGTACTTCAACATTTTCCTCCTGGTTTTCATTGACGTCATACCATCATGCCTGTGAAATTATTACTCTTTTCTTTCATGGTGTTATTGGAGTAACTGTTCTCTGTTGCAGTACAATGCCGAGGGCCATTGAAATCCTGTTATATGGGCATTAAATGCCACAATTAATTTGTTTTTTGAAATTCTATACTGCTGTTGACTGAATTTCAGTAAAACTGACTCACACTTGATGACAGGAAGGATTAAGGCTAAAAGACTCAGGATGTGTGTGAACTGTTAATCCTGCTGTTTAATGTGGTTTTAAGCATATGAACAATGGCTAAAGTTTCCATCTATTTCTTTGCTAAATGGCATAAAGCCATCACTTAGCAAGTCCATCCTTTTTAAACTTACATAAAGTGATTAGGCAACATTAGGCCACTGAGAGGTATCTTAACAGTCCTTACAGATGCTTGCCCTCACTGTTTAACCTCTCAGTTAGGCAACAGATGAGAATCTCAGCATAGCTCCACATTCCAAACCTCTGTATTAAGGTTATATGTTTGTAGGAGGCCCTGTCTCTCTAAATAACTGTACTTCAATTCACTTGACTAGAGAGGCTGTCTGACTGAGTGTCTGCTTGGTACAGGGAACTAATTAAGCCACCACATAAACATTTATTTCCTCAAGCTGACAAAATAAACTTTTATATATAGATTTATTAGTAATATGTGAGAAACAACATTGTAAGCTAAATAAATAAATACTGATGTCATGGACAAATTTAGGCCATTGTCTGTCAACTTTCTCTTTTATAACCTGAAGGCTTTTCAGTTTGTGGAACTTCCACCTAACACAGGTTTCCTCATCCATATAAAGTAAGATACATTCCGTCACAGCTCGGGTATTCTCTGGACTAACTGGATCTTGAGAAACAACTTGTAAAAAGGACATTTAAAATGCTATAAAGTTCTCAGGAGTATACAGAAGCTGTGTGGAAACTTAATGACGGCTCAACTTGGACTGTTTGAAATTTGATGCTGTTTGAACCATGGAATGTTTACATGAGTGTTTAAGCTGTGTTGATTGTGGACCAAAGTGACTGTGACTGAATGTATTATGTCTTGTAAACCGTGAGGATTTTTAAATCTTGCCACTTGAGATTTTATTATGCTAGCAGTAAATCTAGGCAACACTTCAAAAGTCCTTACACACAGCTGTAATTAAACCAAAGCCACCGAAGAGGAAAGACTAGGTCATGATTAAATTATGGTGCTGTTTCTGAAGCGTATGACCTTCATGACCTCCAGATGGGGAAAAAGGCTCTTTGACGATTTTTAAAGACTGTGCCAGCCTGTGCTACAATAATACATTTCCATTACCTTCGTATCAATCTTTCTTAGTACAATAATTACTCATAAACATTATGTTTTAAACATTGTTAATTCAGCCTACAAGCTTTGGTTGCTTTAAAATAATATTTACAGGAATGTTAAACTACTGTTTATATGGAAACAGAAATGCCTTATCAAGTGATTAAAGTGTTATTCTTGCATAAGTAAACCTATGACTGGTTGACTTTACACCTTTTGGACCATGTGTAATATTTAAAGCACTTCCCCATTTCATGATTGCTATTGACAGTAATACAGTCATGGTTAAAGTTCAGCCTCTATTATGATGTAGCATTCCTGCCAATGCTGTTTTTTTAACTAGCCTGTGGTTACTTCTCAGTAGATAAACAGGTAAACGCATCTATGGAAAACTTACACCTGTTCCCGGCTAAATGTATAGTGTACTTATGATCTGTCCCCATTATCTTTGCAACTGGCAATGAGTCAACTAGTTACAGTGGAACAGAACTCTGTAAGGACCATCAAGTGAGAATAACCTCAAATAGCCATGTTCTCTAAATCACATGCAAACATAACACAAATATCATTCAGTGCGGTCTCTGTGACACCTGTTTATGTCATAACAAAGGAGAAGTAATATTTCCCATGGAGAGCTGGGTGTTTTACTCTGAAAGCGGAGGAAGAACAGAAAACCTGTTCTTTTCCTGCTTAACAGCATGACAACCACACGCATCAGATCCTGAGTCATCACTGAGATATTCTACTGTCAGAAAAACATGGTTACTAAAAATAATCAGTCCTTTAATGTGAAATATTGCACCTGACCAAGTCTGAACTCTAAACCTGCATGCCATGCCATCTATTATCCTCTCACAGATTCAAGGAATCAGGACAACATGTTCCAAAATATTTCACACTTCTTTTCTGGAACTGCAGGAACTTTCCTCTGAGTATGAAATATTGACAGTATGACGCACCATCATTTTATTGGACACATATTTGCCTTCTATTTTAGACTTTGATCACTAGCCCACATAAATACTCTGTCGTTAACACAGAAAAATTATAATCTGATAAAGATTATAAAGGTCTGGTATTTAAAGCATCAAAAACATTCTGCATTCCCTTGAGTCTGTTCCAATCTGTCTCTCTTTCTCTGCCTGGTGAACAGGTGTTTGTTCAATTACTCCCTGCCAAATTAAGAGCAGTGACAACCCATTTATAAAAGGGGGACAAAGGTTCTAACAGTGACTTACTCAGCAGTCACTGTAGGACATGAAGCCATATGTAGCTGATTGCAAAGCACTGAGACACTTTTTTTTTCCCAAATGTTCCAACTGCTGTCTTGTGTGATAGTAAACTATTTCCTAAATCCTTTGCCAAGACACGGTAGAAGCTCAAATTGATCTTGCGGGTGTTAGGCATTTGCAGTATTTGCAGTACAAAATTCCCTTTTAAACCTATTAATGTACCCTCATTCAGTTTAAATTAAACAAATATGAAGATCTATGGTGGTTCTACAAAGGCCACCACCACTCCCTGTCTTTCTCTTTATGGTGATGACTCATCAGCACATTAACAAATATGAACTGTAAATATAGAGTACAACCCCGATTCCTCAGACACATTCTTTGTCTTTTTTTAAGATCAACATGTCATTATGCTTGACATATTGTCAGGAAGATGTTAAGTTATAAATATACTGGTGAGAGAGAAAATGAGCACACACAATGCAGCTCACTATAACTACAACACAATAAGCACAACACAATACACTGAATGTCGAAATAAAGTAAATCACTGTCTAACATGTGCTTTGATTAAGCAGAAAAATATGAATGCATTAACGTCCTTGAATTGCGCAACGCCAAACATTTGTACAAATACACAACTATTTAATATAATTATGTGCATCAGTTCATGTGCATGTTACGTTAGTCTTTTGTATAAGATAATTTGAAAAAGTTGCTTGAGGAAACTAGTGTTACAGAATTAATCTCTAAGCAAGCTGAGTTGCGTGCGGCGATTGCTCAATCGTCGACCGTGAATGTGTCACTAGAAAGAGTCCGAAACGGGCGGAGTTCCAGCATTCAAAATTCCGGTTCACTATAGCGAGTCGATTTGTTTGAACTTAGACATAGATTCATTTTAGTCAAAGGTGCACCCAAAATCATTTTACGAAAGGTGTTTATAGCAAAGTACACCTGTTTATAATTATTAGATTATATTATTTAAAACGTTATGTTTCTAACACCCGCCCACCACACAGTTCTCCAAATATTCCCATTATAGCGGTTCAATGAAGTTTCGCGAGTCGATTCGACCGGAACCTGTTCACAAAAAAACGAGTCGTTTGCGAATCGGACAGCACTACAGCTGAAAGTACAGCTCAGACAACAGCATCAGCAGTTCAATGAGACAGACAGCCCCTCACACGGGCTCAGATCTACACCGGGAATATTTCACACAGCAGCTACTTCATACAGCTCTGCCTCTCTTAGGCTCCAGCATTCTCCAAAATGCCTGAAAGGATGAATGCAAAAACTGAAAAATAATGTATAAGCGGAACGGCAAAACTACGGTTCATGCACTTTTTTGCATTTCACATTTCCATTTATGAGTAAGTAGGATCTCTTTTTTTGCAGCGCAGGGCACAGATCCTGTACTGCGATATGTTTTTGTGAAAATTGTCGGAGTAGTCCGATATACGGACTCGCTGTTACAAACGTATCGTTTTAAATACTCTGATTTTAAAATGAGTGTGCAGTGGATTCATTATCCGGTTTCGGGAAGACACGGACAGAAGCGCTTTGACACAGATGAGCCCGTAGCTAAATGTCCCAGGCTTAGCGAGTCTTCGGGTGATGCGGGTCTCTTGAGTTCTTCACCAGGGTCTCCAGTCAGTGGAGCGTCTCTGAGCGTCACCCCAACCCACCAGGGTCCCACTCACATCGGCCAGTTTCTGCTGGTGCCACTGACTGATCGACCGGGGGTGCACAGCGCTTTAGATATGGACACTGGAGAGGAACTGGTGTGCAAGGTAGACGATTGTATTCTTTAATGTAAACGACCCAATTAAAAACGTTGTTTTTATTAATGTTTTGTTAGGTGTTTTTACGGGACCCAGCTCAAAATATTTTAAAATATTTATTTTTAAATAAACATGTTTAGTCTTATTTATCGTGTTGATTTTATCATTTAGTTTTAAGAACACATAAAAGCTCAGAATATCATCCTTAAACCCACACCAGTGGCCTGTGTGGTCGCATAGATATTATAAAATGTTTAAGCATTTCTAATAGGGTATGTTTTACAATGGACGCGTTATCCAGATCCTCTTCAGGTTCAATACTATGTGAATATTCATTCATTGTTGCAGCCAAAATCTTTATACAACGCTTTAACAATGTTCTTCATTGCATTTTATAGTATCACCTCCTTTCCCACTTAGTTTTCATGTTACTGCCTAATTGTTTTTTATTAATTAGAACTGACTTTCATTTAAGCAAATTCACTGATTTTATATATATGATCTTAAAACGTTCTATAAAGACATTATGATCATATGATTTTAAACACCATTGTGGTGAATTTTCATTGATAGTAATTGATTTTTCTCAAATCAAATTGTAGCTGTTTTATAGTAATCTGCTGAACACAGGTATTTTAATGCCATCTACAGGTGTTCGATATGGGACAATATCAGGAAAAAATCAGAGCCTACAGCATGCTGTCAAGACACAAGAACATTGCACAGATCAAAGACATAGTTCTGGGGGAGCGCAAAGCCTATGTGTTCCAGGAGAAAGATTTTGGAGACATGCACACTTTTGTAAAGAGTAGCAAAAGACTTTCTGAAGACCTGGCCTCCAAGCTTTTCTACCAGGTGGCCTCTGCTGTCAATCACTGCCACCAGGGCGGCGTTGTCTTAGGGGACCTTAAGCTTCGCAAGTTTGTGTTCTCAGATGAAAAAAGGTAAGAGCAGTTATTGTATA